>RJWJ010024630.1:0-24677 GCA_004363605.1 Indri indri | reverse complement strand
CAGATGCTGTGAGCATCGGTGTAATTTTTACCTGAGGGACAAATTGTGTGGACAAATTTGGGAAGAACATGCATGCAACAAGATGTCGGAGAACGAGCAGTCTCCACTTAAATGGGCTGCACGGGACGTGGTTTTCTAAGGAGAGAACCACAGTTCAGTTGGGGCCAAGAGATAAGATGGAGGAGGCAAGGTTTCTCTGTCAAGGAAAAGAGAAGGTGTCCGGAGAGTACAGCAGAAAGTCTGGGAGAGGAGGGTGACACAGGGAGACAGAGCTGCTCGGTCAGAGTAGAGTGCCGGAGAGGCCAGAGGACACGAAATGCTCCTTTGGGGAGGTAAGGGTGACAGAAGCACGAAGCTGGCAGAATTCACCGGACAGTTTCAAACAGAGATCAGGTTTGAAACTGCTTCTCAGTCCACTCGGGCAGAACAAAGGGCTGGGCGTGCTGGCTGCGGGCACCCAACACATCCACCCAGAGGGGCTGGAGAGCTCACGGAGGCTCTGAAGCCAGCGCAGCAATTCCACCTGAGTGGGTTGGAGGCGCCTTCCAAGCCGCTCCCTCACTCGACACGACAGCTGCTGGATGTCTACTCTGCTCAGGGACTGCTACGCTCTAGGAAGATAGAAAATCAATCAGACACAGGCTCAACAAATCATTTCAGGCCTGTTAGTAGCAGGGTTGTTTGCCTTTTTAGAGTGGCCAGGTAAGATTCTGTTTGTTGTTTTCTTAAACATACACAAATAGAGAATAAAGCAAATGTACAGCTTAACAAATGATTATGAAATAGTCTTCCAAACACATCAAGGAGACACGATCTCGCCAGCCCACGGCCCCTTCACGTGCTCTCAACACTGTCCCCTTCCTTCCCTTTTACAAGTAACTATGATCTTGATTTGTATGATAATTACTCCCCAACTTTTATTTATTTTTTTCACCCAAGTGCACATCTCTAAAACAGTATAGTTTAGTGCCCCCTCACCACTTGCCTTTTTTTTTTTTAAATGAGATGAAGTCTTGCTTTGTTGTGCGGGCTGGCCTCAGCCTCCCGAGCAGCTTGGACTATAGGAGTGAGCTAGTGTGCCTGTTTATTTATGAAGAAATGAGACCATTTTTTTTTCTTTTTTTAGAGCCAGGGTCTTGCTCTGTCATTCAGGCTAGAGTGCCGTGGTGCTATCACAGCTAACTGCATGCAGCCTCCAACTCCTGGCTCAAGCGATCCTCCCGCCTCAGCCTCCTAAGTAGCTGGGACCACAAGCACACGCCACTATGCCCGGCTAATTTTTAAACTTTTTTTGTAGAGATGGGGGGTGGGGGGGGGTGGGGACGGTCTCACAATGTTGCCCAGGCTGGTCTCGAACTCCTAGCCTCAAGCAATCCTCTGCTTCGGCCTCCCAAAGTGCTGGAATTATGGGCTTTAGCCACCACACCTGGCTGAGACCACGTATTATACAGTGCTCCACAGGTGGAATCTTGCTGGCTTCATTCTTGTGGGGTAGTTGAATAAATTCCTGCATTCTTTGTATTTCTAGCAAACTGGTAATTGGATCTAGATGCTTCATCAGATTTGGGCTTGTGTGTGTTCTCACATTCATGATAGGTTCTTTTTTTCAGTTTGAGAGATTCATAATGTCTAATTGTTTTTGTGTTGCTAGAAGCTACTGATCCTCAATGCTTACATTTTTAATTCATTAGGTGCTGCAAAATAGTGATGTTCCAGTTTTATCATTCTTTTCATTTATTTGTGGGAAGTGGGAATACTTCCATAAAAGGAAACTTACCCTCATTTACTATGTAGTCACCCAGTGGTACAAATACGGGAAAGGCAAGATGAATGCTGGAGTATTCCCCTTTATTTTTCAAAGAATTGGTTCCTTTAACATCCTCTAGAATGAACAATTATGTTTTGGCACAATTATGAACTCATGGACTTAAACATGTTTAATGTATTTGATTCTGTTGTATTTATTATCCCAATTAATGCTCAAAATGTTCTATCTTTGATCAAGAGAATCCTCTTTAAGTTGCTGTGAGTCCTTTAAACTTAACCCTAATTAATATTACTTTGATATTTATAGACCATTTATAGTTCTGCTTTGGAAAAATGTCTATTCAGGTCCTTTGTCCACTTTATTTTATTTTAATTCATTTATTTTTTGAGACAAAGTCTCACTCTGTTGCCCTGGGTAGAATACAGCAGCATCATCACAACTCACCACAATTTCAAACTCCTGGGCTCAAGCGATCCTCCTGATGCAGCCTCCCAGTAGCTGAGACTACAGGTGTGTGTGCCACCACGCCTGGCTAATTTTTTCTGTTTTTGGTAGAGACGGGTCCCACTGTTGCTCAGGCTGGTCTTAAACTCCTGACCTCAATTGATCCTCCCACGTCAGCCTCCCTGAGTGCTAGGATTACAAGCTTGAGCCGCTACAACTGGCCTTTTGCCATTTTAAAAAGTCAAGTTAGTTTTTGTTTTGCTACTGAGTTGTATGAGTTCTGAATATACTTTGGATATCACCCTCTTATCGGATATATGGTTTGCAAATATTTTCTGCTTATTTATAGTTTGCCTTTACATTTTGTTTCCTTTGCTGTGCAGAAAATTTTTATTGTAGCTTATTTCCATTTCTTTATTTTTTGCTTTTCTTGCCTGTGCTTTTGGTGTCGTATCCATAATCATTGCCAAGACCAATGTCATGCTTTATCCCAATGTTTTTTCTTCTAGGAGTTTTATCATTTTAAGTTTTCCATTTAAATTTTTTAATCCATTTTGAGTTGATTTTTCTGTATGAGGTAAGGTAAGAATCCCACTTTTTTTTTGATGTGGCTATCCAGTTTCCCCAACATTACTTTCTGAAAAGTCTATCCTTTCCCCAGCGTGTACTCTCAGTGCCTTTGCCAAAGATTAGTTAACTGTACAGGCGTGGGTTTACTTCTGGACTCTTCTATCATGTCCCACTGGTCTATGTGTCTGTTTATATGCTAGTGTCAATCATACTGTTTTGATTGCTATGGCTTTGTGATATAATTTGAAATCAGGAAATGTGATGCCTCCTGCTTTGTTCTTTTTGCTCAAGATTGTTTTAGCTATTTGGGGTCTTTTGTGGTTCCATATGAATTTTAGGATTTTTCTATGAAAAATGCATTGGATCTGTAGACAGATTTGAGTACTATGAACATTTTGATAATACTGATTCTTCCAGTTCATGAATATGCTATCTCTATTTGTTTCTTCTTCAATTTCTTTCTTTCCTTTTTTTCCCCAGAGACAGGGTCTTGCTCTGATGCCCAGGCTGGGGTGCGGTGGTGCAATCACAACTCACTGCAGCCTGAAACTCCTGTCCTCAAGTAATCCTCCCCCTTTAGCCTCCCAAAGTGTTAGGATTAGTGAGCCACTGTGCCCAGCCTGATCTTTGTATGTTGATTTTGTGTCCTGCAACTTTACTGAGTTTATTTATTTGTTCTGGTAGTTTTGGTGGAGTCTTTAGGGTTTTCTATATATAAAACCATGTCATTGGCCGGGAGTGGTGGCTCACACCTGTAATCCTAGCACTCTGGGAGGCCGAGGCAGGAGGATCACTTGAGGTCAGGAAATCAAGACCAGCATGTGCAAGATTGAGACCCTGTCTCTACTAAAAATAGCAAATATTAGCTGGGCAACTAAAAAAAAAAAAAAAAAAAAAAATTAGCCGGGCGTGGTGGTGCACGCCTGTAGTCCCAGCTACTCAGGAGGCTGAGGCAGGAGGATCGCTTGAGCCCACGAGTTTGAGGTTGCTGTGAGCTAGGCTGACGTCATGGCACTCTAACCTGGGCAACACAGCGAGACTCTGTCTCAAAAAAATAAAAAAATATATAAAATCATGTCATCTGCGAAGAGACAATTTAATTCTTCCTTTCCAATCTGGATGCCTTTGCTTTTTCTTGCCTAATTGCTCTGGTTAGGACTTCTAGTATTATGTTTCATAGAAGTGGCAAGAGTGGGCGTCCTTGTCTTGTTCCTGATCTTAGAGGAACAAGCTTTCAACTTTTCACTGTTGAGTATCTTAGATGCGGGCTTGTGATATATGGCCTTTATTTTGTTGAGGTACCTTCCTTCTGTACCTAAGCTGTTGAGTTTTTGTCATGAAAGGATGTTGAATTGTCAAATGCTTTTTCTGTACCTATTGAGATAATCATACAATTTTTGCCCTTCATTCTGTTAATATGGTGTATCACATTTGTTAATTTGCCTATGTTAAGCATCCTTTGCATCCCAGGGATACATCCCACTTGATTGCAGTATATAATATTTTTAGTGAGTTGCTGAATTTGGTTTACTCTAATAGTATTTTGTTGAGGATTTTTGTATCTACATTTGCCGGGGGTATTGGCCTGTAATTTTCTTTCCTTGTAGTGACTTTGGTATGAGGCTTTCCTGTCTGGTTTTGGTATGGGGATAATGCTGGCCTTGTAAAATGAGTTTGGGAGTGCTTCCTCCTTGTTTTTTTGGGAAGGGTTTGGGGATTGGTATTATTTATTTAAAAAGTTTTTTAAATTTAGAGATAGAGTCTTACTCTGTCACCCAGGCTAACTACAGTGGTGTGATCATAGCTCACTGCAGCCTCAAATTGCTGGGCTCCAGTGATCCTCCTGCCTCAGCTTCCCAAGTAGCTGGGAATATGGTTGAGTACATCCACCCAACTAATTTTTTTTTTAAATAGAGGTAGGTAGGGTCTTGCTATGTTGTCCAGGTTGGTCTTGAACTCCTGGCCTCAAGTGATCCTCCCACCTTGGCCTCCCAAAGTATTGGGATTATAGGGATGAGCCATTATGCCCAGCCAATTTTTTTTTTTTTAAAGGAAAAGAAGGGCCAGTAGGCAGTGTTAACTGGCTCAGCATGAGTCCCATATTAACCAGCCAATTCTTTAAATGTTTATTAGAATTAACCAGTGAAGCATCAGGTACTGTGCCTTTTTGTCGGGGGACGGGGGGGAATGGGACATTTTGATAACAGACTCGATCTTCTTACTCGTTATCGGTCTGTTCACATTTTCTATTTCTTTATGATTTGGTCATGATGGGTCCTATGTTTCTAGGAATTTCTCCGTTTCGTCTAGGCTATCCAATTTGTTGGCATGTAAATGTTCACAGTAATCTCTTACAGTCCTTTGTATTTGTGTATTAGCTATAATGTTTCCTCTATCATTTCAGAACTATTTCAGTTTCCTTTTTCCTTAGTGTAGCTGAAGGTTTGTCAATTTTCTTTACCTTCAAAAAAACTCTTAGTTTCATTGATCATTGTTTTTCTAGTCTCTATTTCATCTATTTCTTTTCATCTTTGTTATGTCCTTCCTTCTAAATTTGGGCTTGCTTTGCTGTTTTTCTAGCTCCTGGAGGTGTAAAGTTAGGTTGTTTATTTGAGATTGTCCTTTAGTTTCTTCATGTAGGTGTTTATTGCTATTAACATCCCTCTTAGAACTGCTTTTGCTGCATCCTATTAAGTTTTCCTATGTTGCATTTACTTTCATTTACCTGAAGACAAATTTTAATTTCCCTTTTGAGTTCTTCTTTGACCCAGTGGTTGTTCAGGAACATGTTGTTTAACTTTCACATATTTGTTTTGTGAATTTTCTAGTTTTCCTCCTGCTTTTGATTTCTATTTTCATAACATTGTGGTTGGAAAAGATACTTGATATGATCTCAATCTTCTTAAATTTGTGAAGACTTGCTTTGTGGCCTAACATATATGATCTGTCCTGGAGAATATTCTGTGTGCGCTTGAGCAGACTGTGTATTCTGCTGCTATAGGATGGAATGTTCTGTAAATGTCTGGTAAGTCCCTTTGGTCAAAGTGTAATTCAAGCCCAATGTTTCCTTATTGGTTTTCTGTCTGTCTGATCTATTCTTCAAAGCGGGGCATTGAAATATCCTATTATTGTATTACTATTTCTCCCTTCAGATCTACTAATATTTGCTTTCTAAATGGTGGTGGTTGATGTTGGGTGCATACATATTTATCATATTTATATCCACTTGATGGATTCTTCATTATTATACAATGACCTCTTTATACATTGTCTCTTTTCACAGTTTTTGAGTTAATGTTTATTTTGTCTGACATTAGTATGGCTACCCCTGCACTCCAGGTTTCCCATTTTATGGAACATTTTTTTCCATTTCTTTAAGTTTATGTGTGTCCTTAAAGATGAAATGAGTCTCTTGTACGTAGCATATAGTTGGGTTTTGTTTTTTAATCCATTCAGCCATTGTTTGTCTTCTGATTAGAAAATTCAATCTATTTAAATTTAAGGTAATTATTCATAGGCAAGCGCTTACTATTGTCATTTTGTTAATTGTTTTCTGGCTGTTTTTGTAAGTCTGTTGTTCCTTTCTTCCTCTATTGCTGCCTTCTTTTGTGATGTGATGATTTTCAGCCTTGATTTCTTTCTATTTATCGTTTGTGTATGTACTATAGGTTTTTGCTTTCTGGTTACCACAAGGCTTACATAAAACATCTTATACTTGTAACAGTCTATTTTAAGTTGATAACTTTAATTACATACAAAAACTGCATGTTTTTACTGTCCTCATATCTATGTTTTTGAATTAACAACTTACATATTTTATACATATATCCATAACAAAATATTGTAGCAATAGTTATTTTAAATATTTTTGTCTTTTAACCTTTAGAATTATATGTGATTCACATACTACCATTACAGTATTAGGCTAGCTCATTTATTTTTAGCACTGAACATTCTATTATCTGGAAGTACCACACATCCACTCACCTATAGAAGAGCACCTTGGTTACCTCCAAGTTTTGGCAAATATGAATAAAGCTATAAATGTTCATGTGCAGTTTTTTTGTGTGTGTGGAAGTAGTTTTTTGACTCTGGCTAAATACCAAGGAGTGTGACAGCTGGATTATATGGTAAAAGTATGTTCACTTTTGCAAAAAACTGTCCAACTGTATTCCTCCCACTAACAATGAATGAAGAGTTCCTGTTGTTACATATCCTTGTCAGCATTTGGTTTTGTCAGTGTTTTGGATTTGACTATTCTAGTGGGTGTATAGTGGTATCTTGTCGTTTTTATTTGCAATTCCCTAATGGTATATGGTGTTGGGCATCTTTGAATATAATTGCTTGTCATCTGTATATGAGGTGTCTGTTTAGATATTTTGCCCATTTTTAAATTGGGTTATTCATTTTCTTATTGATGAGTTTTAAGAGCTCTTTGTATTTTTTGGATAACAGTCCTTTATCAGTTATGTCCTTTGCAAATATTTTCTCCCTCTCTGTGTCATTGTCTTGACAGTGTCTTTTGCAGAGCAGACATTTTTAACTTTAATGAAGTCCAGCTTACCAATTACTTCTTTCATGGATCATGTGTTTGGTGTTGTATCTAAAAAGTCATTGTCAAACCCAAGTTTATCTAGATTTCCTGCTGCATTATTTTCTAGGCATTTAATAGTTTTACATTTAAGTCTACGATCCATTCCAATTTTTGTGAAGGATGTAAGGTCAGTATCTAGATTTCTTTTGTTGCAAGTGGATGTCCAGTTGTTCCAGCACCATTAGAAGAGACCCTCTCTTCTCCATTGTTTTGCTTTCACTCCTTTGCCAAACATCAAGTAACTGTATCTGTGTGGGTCTAAGTCTGGAGACTTCATTGTGTTCCAGTGATCTACTTGCCTATTCTTTCACTAATACCACAGTTTGATTACTACAGCTTTACAGCAAGTGTTGAAGTCTTGTAGTGTCAGAATCAGTTTAAAACTTTAGATCAGGCTGGGCGCGGTGGCTCACACCTGTAATCCTAGCACTCTGGGAGGCTGAGGAGGGCAGACTGTTTGAGCTCAGAAGTTCAAGACCATCCTGAGCAAGAGCGAGACCCTATCTCTACTAAAAAAATAGAAAGAAATCAGCTGGACAACTAAAAAAAAAAAAAAAAAAATATATATATATATATATATATATAAATCTTTAGATCAGTTTTTATTGATATCCACAAAATAACTTGCTGGTAATTTTGATTGCGATCAAATTGAGAATTGACATCTTCACAATATTGAGTCTTCCCACTCATGAACAGGAAATATCTCTGCATTTATTCTTCTTTGATTTCTTTCGTCAGTTCTATAGTTTTCCTCATATACATCTTACAACATTTTATTAGAGTTACACCTGAGTGTTTTATTTCTGGGGTGCTAATTTAAACAGCATTGTGTTTTTAATTTCAAATTCCATTGTTCATTGCTGGTATATAGAAAAGTGATTAAATTTTGCCTCTTGACTTTGTATCCTGCAATTTTGTTGTAACTGCTTACTAGTTCCAGGAGTTTTCTGGGTTGATTCTCTTGGATTTTCTACATAGACTATCATGTCATCTGAGAACAAAGAACAGTTTCACTTCTTCCTTCCCAATCTGTATCCCTTTTAGTTCCTTTTGTCTGACTGATTAGCTGGGACTTCCAGTACAACCCTGAAAAGGTGAGAAGGGACATCCTTGCCATGTTTCCAATCTTAGCAGGAAAGCTTCTCCTTCTCACCACTAAGTAGCTATAGTTTTCTTGTAGATACTCTTTTCACACTGAGGAAGTTCTCCTCTACTCCTACTAGTTTCCTGAGATGTTTGTTACTTTTCAATGTTTTATCTGCATGTCTTTGCATGATTTTGTTGGCAGTAGGGATGTTTTTCTCATTTTTTCTTGTAACTTTTGGGATTTGACTGATTTTTTTGGTTATTTTTATAAGGAGTTAATGATTCTGCACTTTTAGAAAGGAGGCATGATTTATGACAGTTTTTCTAGTTTCATGGCTGTATTCTCTTTCTTGGTATGTAAAATATTGAAATATGGACAGTGCAAACTATGTAGCTGTTTAAATTCAGCACAGAATATGCTTACAAGTTTATGACCCATTGCTTCTCTGAGGAGTTAAAGAATAAGTTATTTAATATCCTAATATTGTTTCTGTAAGGATAATACATTCTGGATTTTATGTGACAATCCTAATTTTCTTCTCTCTCAAAACACTTCATTTAATGTAATTCCCCTGACACACTCTCCCATCTCTATCTTGAGAATCCTGTTCAATTTGGATTCTATAAGGAGTTTTAGCATGGAGCTACTCAGGAGGCTGAGGCAGGAGGATCGCTGGAGACCACGAATTTGAGGTTACAGTGAGCTATGATTGCACCAGTCTACTCCACTCAGGGTGACAGAGCGAGACCCTGTCTGTAAACAAAAAACAAAAACCACCAACCACAAATTAGACCATGTCCCTTCTCTGTTTCATATTCCACAACTCTCCCGCTGTGCTTGCAGAATGCGGATTCTTACCAAACCTAAAAGGGACCAGCAAGTTACAGCCTGCAGGCCAAATCCAACTTGCCACTTGTTTCTGTAAATAAAGTTTTACTGGAACATAGCCACATACCATCTATGGCTGTTTTTATACTGCAGTGGAAGAGTTGATAATTATAACAGAGACCATATGGCTTGCAATGCCTAAATATTTACAATCTGGGCCTTTATAGAAAGAATTTGCTGACCCCTCCTCTACACAATCTGACCCCTATCTCCCTCTCTTACAGCATCTTCTAACCCTTTCCAAGGCCCCACCCATTCACTACATCTCAACCACGCTTTTTCTACCTCACTTTGCACCGCCCAGGAATGACCTTCACTTGTCCCAGGACTGCCTTCTTACCACTGAGGTTTCAGCTTACATGTCAACTCCCCAGAGACTTTTCCTAACCAATCTAGCATGGCCCCTTCAGCCACCCTAGTCACATATCTGTTATGAAACAATTAACATGACTATTTGAAATCATGTACTAGTTTAGGTCTCTCTCCCCTACTAGAACATAAACTCCATGACAGAAGAGACCTTACATTGCCCACTCAAAATCACCATTTTAATCAGCATAATAGGCCCAACATCAAAAACAATGCCTGCCATTGTTTTTGAATAAAAAGACCAATGAACAATTGCTGAATGAATGAGACCAAGGTCAGCTTTTAACATTTAATTCCATTGTTGTAGACTTGCCTTAATGCTGCCCTGACCTCAATCACAAAAGGCTAAAGGAAGCTTAATCAATGTTCTTGGCCCCAGTATGGGCAAAAAAACCTCCACCAAGAGCATACTCTCCTGAATGTGAGTCCACCTTGCCCTTCTCAGGTAAGGACAGCATTAGGAAAACCAGGCAAGGTTAAGGTCACAGAATTGGACAAAGGAGTTCTCAACTTTATGATTATTATGGTTAAGAATTTTATTATCAAAATTATTACATCTCTTGTGAAAGTTCAAATGTTACAGCAAGGTGTAAACACTCCACTTGAGAAAGAAGTGATACTTCTTCCCTTCCAAGAGTTCCCCCCACCCCCCCGCCCCCACCCCCCCCAAGAGGTCTGGTCTTGACAGCACCCTGCCCACACAGAGTGGCTGGGGTCTCTGCACGTGCCAGGCAGGGTGAGGGCCGCCTGCCCGCTGGCTTCTCCCCTAGGTTAAGAGCCAAGGGGAGAATGCAAACCCCAGCCCAAATGGAGAGACATTTACATACGTTTTATATAATATACAAAGAAACCAGCATCCCAGGCAACATGATTTCCACTCCCAAGGCTCTCCCAGACTGATGGGTTTGTCGGGGAAACAACAAAAAGAAAAGTACTCTGCTGAGGTCTCAGCATTTAAAAAAAAATCTCCCCTCATTTGAGCAAACACCTGATTTCAATTTTGAAAAGTGAAATTTTGTAACAGTCACACACAAAGAGAGAAGACTGTGCATATGATAGTTGTAGGACAGGGTAGAAAAGAAGGGGATGCAAGAGGCTGGAGGAAAAAAAGGAAGAGAAAACAAATTAGAGGTAAGGAAGGAGGGAGACTCACAGTATTATCTTGTCCAAAAGAAAAGAAGGTCCACTGCAGCACCAGGGATTACACCTGTCATATATTCACTACCCCTACCATGGTTATAACTGAATACAAAATTAGATAAATAAAAACACGCCAGATATTACAGTAAACAAGTGAAAGAAATAAGCTGGCAACCATATGGAATTTAAAAAGATTGTGTACCCAACCTGGGCGGGCTCCAGGGCTCCTCCAGGGGTGTACAACAGGCACAATGCACTGATGGGGAGAAGCCAGTCTGCTCTCATCTCTCTTCCAGAACAGTGTTAGGGGTGTGGGTGGCTTGGTAACTCTCTCACGGGGCCCACTCTCACGTAAGCATCCCCCAAAGAACCGTGGGGTAGGCCCACACACAATCACAGTCCTGTCGGTGCCACTCCACAAACCTATCTTCCCACTCTTACCCTGCAGTCACGAGTGCGTGCTCCCCAATCACGGAGGCGGTCCTGCTCATGGGATCGTCAACTCCTGACTAATTGGGTGTAGAAGTCATAAAATTCAAAGCATTCCCAAACCACTCAGTATCCTTCCTAATCAAACTAATTGCCAAAAGCTGGTAAGTAAGCAATGCAATTGGCCTATCTCACTTCTCTTTCCTCTTTTGTCTACTTCATGCACTACTGAGCTGTGAAGTATCTTGGGAAGGAGGAGTATGATGGTAACAGCTAGGGGTCAGTCTGCTCCCAAATCATCAAGAACTGACCATGAGCTCTTCTTCAAAGAGCCAGGCACCCCCTCAGTCAGAGCATGTTTCCAAGCTTTACTATCCCCATGTAATTCACGGTGATTTTAAGACAAAGGTAGGGAGTATTTTTGGTGGAAACACCTTGGCCAGATACCTGCTTTTGGAATGGTTCTCTTAGGGTGAACATTTAGATACCTACCTCTCTTCTTAAGTGCATAAACCCCTAATACTACTCAGATGGCTTCGGGCTTTGAAATTGGCTCTTTTAATTTATTTTTTCCTTTGAAAAGAAAACTTTTTTTTAAAAAGATGTCCTCACTGCACAAGTGACTATAGGCTACAGGCAAGGATGGGAGACGGAGGCTTCAACACAACTCATTGCACTTAGAACCATTACTAACTGAAACACCATTTGCTTGTCAACAATGTACCCTTAACAGCAGGGAGAAACTTCTTTATAGTCTCTGCTTCAGACAAGATTTACAGCTTTCTCCAAGGCCAGAGGCCAACCTCGACCACAAGTCTTGTTTCTTGTCCACCAGACCCAATCCTCTGGCACCTTGTACCCCCCTTCCCCAGCAATATGCTCGGCCTAAGTTCCAGAGGCAGCTGGAAGGAAGCAGCTATGGGCTCATTCAGTTCTGTTTGCCCAAATCCAGAAGCCCTAGGAAAGTCCTGTCTGAGTCTTGACTCCTGACCCTTGCAGCGGCTGGAGTCGGTACTGGTGCACATTCCCACCCCCACGGTGTGGGTAGTGCTGTGAATTGGAAACCGCAGATACCCTGGAGGCCTGGTAGGCAGATGACTGCCCAGCACTGGGCAGACTGATAGTCCGTAAGTCTGATGGCAATGACGACCGAGAGTTCTGAGGAAAGGAGGTGGAACTCAGAGTTCCTGTGCTGGACTGAGAAACTGAGTCTGAGGTTGGCGAGTCTGAGGGTCCCTGCAGGGTAGGGCTAGCAGCACTAGAAGGGCAGCTCCTCCGTGGAAGATTGCTGCCAGTGCTGTTTCCAGAATGTGGCTGGCTGCTATAATACCCTGGTGTCCCCGTAAATGGGGCCAACGAGTCTGTGGACACAGGGTGGGCAGGGCTGGAATAGGACGTGGAGGAGAGGGATGATTCTGAAGAACCGTGAGAGGGGGGGTTTCCAGGTCTCAGTGCAGTAGTTCGATAACTGTATCCTGGAGATTGGGTGGGATGTCCTCTAAAGGGGGAGGAGCTTTGCTGAAGGAGGCTTTGTGATTCTGTCCGTGGACTATCACATTGCAGGAGCTAGAAAGAGTTGGGAGGAAAAGCATAAGCAGGTGAACAAGTCCCTTAAATGGTTTGGGAATATTTACAATACCCTACTTTAAAAAAATTCTTCATCTTTTTAACCATTTGTTCCTTTTAGGATACCAAAGGCAGTAAAATGGCTGTCTTTGATAATCTTATTTATTTTCTGGCATAATTTATTACCTGAGGGTGAGCAGATGATGATTTGCTTCCAAGGCTGCTGAAACTATATGCAAAGACAGCATCTCAACTGCAAAGAATGGCCAGGATCACAAAACATTTGGAACCCGCAACACACATTTAAGCCCAGAGATTGGCAATTTCTCATCTCACCTGGTAGCTGTATCTGGAAGGGCTGTAAACGGTTGCTCCTTTAGAGAGTGCTGAGCTCAAGGTCTCTGGGCCTTCTGAATCTGCAGGGTCTGGAAGGCAATATAAAAAAATCAACTTGGCTTTTTAGAATAAGTGAAAAACAGCCATTGTTCATTCAAATCACCAATGCCATCATCAACCCATGCTGCTCTCTTTTGTGACAAATCAGGTGAGTGCAGCATGCCAGAAGGGCAAAAGGAGTGGTTAATTATGGGCTATGTTTTAAATGCCTGATCTGCTTCCCGTCTCCTTCTTTCTCTTCATCCTTCATCGAGGTGGATTTCCAGGACTTTGGAGAGATGAGAGTTACAGAAAGGTATCCCTTGGGAAAAAAGAGCAGACAGAGAGCAAGCAATGCTAGATCTTACAAATGTTGTAGCCCAAAAGAGCGAGACTGGGCTGGAGCCTAGCATATATCAGAGCCCAACTGTGTCGGAAACTGACTCACCTCATCCCAGTGTTTGGTGTAAACTGTGTAGAGCCTGGCTCACATGTCCCTGAACATGGCTGGCAGTAGGAAGCCATGGGCTCACCTGAGTCTTTCTCTGTGATGTTACTCTCCCACGTGGGAGAGGGCTCTCCTTTTTGGGCCACCCTCACACTGCTTCGGAGGACCTTTGGGATGCTCCCTCCTTCTCGGAGTCGTTCTACTGACGTGGGAACCATCCTGTAAAGGCAACAGGGAGCAAGTTTAAACCACAGGACTTAAGATTTAAGAGTCTGATATTCTCTTAACGACAGCCTCTTAAACATTACTTTCTTCAGGACCAATTCAAAACAAGGTATTTCCTCTGCCTCAAAATATGTCAGGCACAAAAGAAAAAAGAAGAAACATTTAAAAAAATCATGGAAAACGTGGATTACGGATGTCAATTTCCTTTAACTCCCATTTTGACATGCTAAATTTTCTCCTCTGTGAAATCATGTGCGTGACACACTGAAGTTTAATAAAGGTTTCACAGATAAATGAGTATCATTCGAGCCATGTCTCTTCTTTCTCAGACTCATTTCCTCAGTTCATGATCCCTGAACTCCAGTACTTCATTCTCTATTTCATGCATTTAATCCTCAGTACTCGCCACCAGCATTATTTATTTTTTTGTTTGTGGTCTTCCCTAAACCATTTAAGTTCTTTCAGAATGTCTTATTGTTCTGTATATGCTAACTGTGTGGAATAGAGACATTTGTTAATTCAACTGGAACTTGGCTGAACTCTTGACTTACCTTTCACGCAAAATGAGAAAACAGAAGAGGCAGTGTTAATGCCCACCACGTAAAATAGCTCATGTGCATCGACAACTATGTTGTCCAAAGGGCTGCTCCACAGGCTTCTGGTAATTCTTTACTTCTGCAAGCTGGGAGGTTGCAGCTGACACTATTACATTAGCTGAACAGACAGATGGCACTGTCGGCTGACTCTCTCAGATAAAGTTTTCCCATATATTTTAGGTAAAACTGGGAAAGATCCTAGATACATGTTTCTTTTCTGAGTTTAATTATAAACTTACCACCTACTGCTGATATTCTCTTGAGGTCTGCAGTGAGATGAAGAAGTGCCTCTGGAATCTGACGGGCTTACCGCCTCCAAATGGGACATAGAGGAATGAGATGGGGAGTATTTCTTGTGCGGGGAAGATGGAGTTCGGGCAGAGGATCCCTGCACACCATGGGCACCAGTGTCAGAAACAGAGTTACTGCAGCCTTGCCCAGCTCCTGAAGACTTGCTTTTGCTCTGTGCAGAGTCACCTCCCCCACCAGCAGAATTTTCCTTGGCTTCTTGTTTCCGTTTTCGGTATTCCAGCAGGGATACCTAAAAAGGAAAAAAGAAACAGTACTATAGCTGCATATCATTAGTGGATCACTAGCAATGGGGAAAGAAGGAAAGATGGAACCTTAGTAAACAACTAGCCAAGCCATGCAAACAAAGTAGGCACCAGCTGTGATAACTTTTTCCAGGTGTGACAGAGATCTGAGCACGACTACATATTTAGGCCAGTCAGAAATTGGTTAGAGGAAGAGAATAAACTAGATGACATTTCTGAAGAATGGTGTTCTCCAAGCAGAACACAACGTTTTTTTGGCCTTCAGAAAAACCTGTAAGGTTACCATTACCTAGTAACAAAAGTGTGCTATCATAGTTATTTGCACCAATGGGAGCACCTAGAAAAGAGAGAGTGGAGAATTGGAAGCTTGTGTAGTTTGAAAAAGCCACCCAAGCAATTCTGATGGCTCTTTTGCACTCCCTAGGAATCTCTAGAGTTGGTTTTTTAGAAAAGGGAGAAGAAAAAAAGAAAAAGCCAATGCTCCAGGTTCTTCAATATGTTCAGCTGTTCAACATACACATAGGGATTTGTTACTGTCTCTGTCTTACACACAGGGAAACATAAAAGCAGTAGAAACTATTTCCAGTTTATACCTTAGCAAGCTAGCTCTAGGAAACCTACACTTGGCAACTTCTCCCCAAGCTCCTCCTCACCTACCTAATCCTTACTCCTTCACAACAGACCCCCCTTCCCTGCCCCACCTAGTGTACCTCCTCTTTGCTGTTACAACACACTGTGTTTACACTGGCTGCAGAACCTTTCACAGTGTCTTGTGTGTTCCCTGACTAAACTGTAAGTTCTATGAGGGCCAAGACCAAGTATATTTGAGCTTTTTATCTTTAATATCCAGCACAGAACTTGGCATAATGCAGGTGCCCAATAAATTTCAGAAATGTTCCATGATTTCAATCACTTTTGTGCGTAATAAATGAAACCAGAAATCCAAGAATGTTTCCATGTTTGTTTTATTCCGCACCAAGCAGGTGAGTTATTACATACTCCTTAGTGTAGCGGTCCTCAACCTTTTTGGCACCAGGGACCAGTTTCATGGAAGACAATTTTTCCATGGATGGAGGTAGGGTGGGGGGAAGGATGGGTTTGGGATGATTCAAGAACTTTTTATTTACTGTGCAGTCAATCCTCTCTGCTAGTGATAATCTGTATTTGCAGCCACTCCCCAGTGCTAGCATCCCCGCCTCAGCTCCACCTCAGATCATCAGGCATTAGATTCTCGTAAGGAGCTGCAACCTAGATCTCTCACACGCGCAGCTGACAGTAGAGTTCATGCTCCTATGAGAATCTAATGCCACTGCTGATCAGGAGGTGGAGCTTATGCAGTGATGTCAGCGATGGGGAGCAGCTGTAAATACAGATGAAACTTGGCTCACTGTGCTCACCTCCTGCCGTGGAGCACCTTTCCTAACAGGCCGTGGACCAGTACTCGTCTGCTGCCCAGGGGTTGGGGACCACAGCCTTAGTGGATTCCGACTTCCATGGCCACCATGCTGCTTATGTTTGTTTCTGATAGTTCAGTGCTATTCATGCAGTAGTCTTTGAAACCCATTGCTATCTTATTCCAAATTATCTGCCAGTGTTTTCTCCTTTTTCTATCCCCTTGGGGCTCTCATTTTTTTTTGTCCAAATACAACAAAAAATATGAAAAGTAAGACAATTCTGTATATGCATTTTTTACTAATCTTAGAGAAAGAAGTTCATAATATTAAATTCTGGTAATGTATTTCATTGTAAAGAAAATATAAAAAGCCACTAGGCTACATTGCAATGAGGATACTACAGATATTTTGCCATTACGTGAGACCGTCTCACACATAGGACATTTAGCATCTCAGGCCCTGCCCAATATATGCAAGTCACTGTGACAACCCAAAATACTCCCATGCATCTCCAAATGGCCATAGTTGAGAATGACTGATACAAAAAGCACATTTGGGGCATTGTGATTTCTAGATCAGGCATTACTTACAAGTGGTGTCCCAACCTGTTAACAAGCTTTCGATGGCCTGGCCTTGTCCATCTCCCTCTGGACTTAACTCCTGGCTCTCCTTGCCTTCCACCTGATACCACAACAACATTCGACTGATTGAATCACACTACATCCCTTCTGCCCACCGGTGGAGTATCACATATTTACTTGTTCCGCTCCCACTGTGGTAACATACCTGACCCTCACTTGTTGGCTAACTTAGTAACCTGCTACTCTTACTCTAACCCCATCCCTCAAACTGGCTAAAGACCTCTTGTTTGTTCTCAAAGTTTGTTCTCTACGTGTCTGACTAGTCAAGTCTCCTTGTTAAGATGGTATCACCATATCGGAACAACTCCTTTGGAGCATCCATCACTACAACAGTTATTTGTTTATTAATATAATTATCTGCTAAAGCTCAGTCTCACTTGCTATAAGCTCCGTTAAGGCAGAACCTAGGAGGCAATATAGCACAGTGACAATACAAGCATGCAATGTGGAATCAAGACAGACCTGGGTAGTGTCCTGACTCTTCTATTTACTAGCTCTGTGACCATGGGCAAGTTACTCAACTTGCCTTAGTTTCCTTGTCTGCAAAATGGGAAATTATCTCACAGGATTATTGTAAAGACAAAATGTATTTGAAGAGCTTAATACAGTGCGCCTAGAACTTGGGAAGTGCTAAATGATAAGCAATTATTACTCTCTTTCATTGCTTTAACCTTTGAATTGCCTAGCAAGTACATGGCATATAGGAAGCATTTAAATTTGCTGAATATTTACAACATTCACCAAATTGTATTAAAACAGTCTGTCTTTCACTGGACATGGCACAGACTATGTGTTATTTATCTAAGAACAGTGCTGAACACATAGCAGGAACTTGTTTAATGTCTACTGAATTATTTGGTTAACATTCTTCAAAAGGGGGTCTATGTAACATGAAACACTTACCTTTTTCCTCTGAGGTGGGTTCTGAGGGGCAGATGGGACTCCCTCACAGGCCCTTTCGCCACCAGGTGACATGGATCCACGAGAGAGGTCTTTCATAAAGCCATGTTCATATCTGCTGGAAAATCCTTCTGCAGGAGAACAATATCCCCCATCCAAATGTAAAGGCTTCCTATCTCCCACTAGAGGAGACCCTCGATATAATCCATCTGCTCGAGGCATAGCGTTCAAAGGGGAATAGGCATACATCAAGTTGAACTCTGTTCGAAATGCCTGGTCTGAGTTTCTCACAAGGGTCTGATGTCCGTCTCCACTCCTGCTTGGGAAACCAGTCTCAGAAGTGGGCCCAATGGAGGGATGAGGAGCAAGGTCAGAATGACCTGAGTTGAGCAGGGAAGGTCTATCAGCACAGCTGTTAGTGTTGGAGTCAAGGTATCCTACTTTTGTCAAATCCAGGTCTTTTCGGTGACAAAGCTGAAAGAATAAAAATCAACGGAGACATGGGGTAGGGGAGACAGGAAAAAGTCAAAGGGCAGAAAGGAGGGGAGGTGAGAGGGACACAGGTGAACAGAGAAAGATAAGAGGGATGTAGAAGAGACAAAGCCATTATCATCTGTAAAAGTCCCACGTCGCAAGAGCGTATATAGGCCAGATTACTAAAGAATACCGGCCTTTCCCTAATTGCTTTCAAGTCTTTCCAGATGGGAATACTGGGAACATCAGAATTAAGTAATTGGCCAAATGTGTCTATTTTGCCTGCTTAGCCTTTCATCGGGTTTGCTGCGTCAACTTGTACTACACTAAGGGACAAGTGGTATATGTGGGATTTACTTGAGCCCCATGAACACTACAGAGGTGAGACTGGTGTTTTAAGACAACTGGCTCCTGGTGTCACTCATTTCTAAATTAATATTGATGGAAGGTGGGGAAGGGGGAAAAGGGGAGGAAAGGAGAAGGTAGACGGAAAGGCAAGTATTTAAGTTACTAGTTCAGTAAACGAGGATGGCATTAAAGACATCAACCAACCAGTTCTTCACTCACTTTCACTGTTAAGTAGGTGTGTTTCTCATACAAGTGTCTGGACACTCAATTCTTTCTTTATCCTCTAATGTATGTCAACAAATCACAAGACTACTAATGCTCACCACTGCAGAGATTCTGAAATGCTGAAATGCACCAAAAATAAGCCCCACCTACTATTTGGTTATCATAAGTTCCTAACACCAAGATCTTCCACCACTAGGTCAACTATAGCCAATTCTCTACAAAGAATGGTACCAGAAACCCAGATACCACACCATGTCAGTCTCCAAATTATGCTATCTTAGAATCTTTAACAACTGAGGACAGTAAATTTTACTTTCCTAACCAGATAGTCAAAACACCTCAAAAATCTCTAGTACACTAGGGTAATACAACCTTTTTCAGTTTCACACTGACCCATTAAAATCCTACTGATTCAGAATTTGGTACACTAAGTTTAGCCCTAATTTTTTACTGGAAGGGGTTGGGGTTAAAGTTCAGTTAAACATTTCTGAGAGACTAAAACTTT
Organism: Indri indri; assembly: GCA_004363605.1. Lineage (NCBI taxonomy): Eukaryota > Metazoa > Chordata > Mammalia > Primates > Indriidae > Indri > Indri indri. Next base: position 5,134 of record RJWJ010024630.1, on the reverse strand, counting down.
ATCTTTAAGAGAAAAAAGGTCCCATGTAGATTCACAGAGTTAATCACTACATTTGTGCAAAGCTAGTAACAGAAACTCTAGCACTAAAATTTGAATTTAACATCTCCATAGCAGTAGAGTTTCTGAGAAAAGCACTCAGTTGATATCCTAAGAGATATCACTTGTACAGTACCATATCCCCAACCATTGCTGAATGGTGGCCTGTGACACAAAGCCAGGGACCGATGCAGTTTCCTTGTGCACCCAGTAAAGAAGCTACAGAGAAAATGTAGGAAAGCTGAGAGACAGAATGACTTTCTCTTCCTAAAGAAGCTGCTCAATCTATCAATCAAAGCCCCAAACTTTTGGTTATACAAAGTTGTCGGATTAACCCTAGAAAAAGGCATAAGTAACTGCCCAACTCTTCCAACGTAAGCAGTTCCCTTTTCAACCCAAGATAATAAATATCAAAAGACAGCTCATACCAACTGTTGATGCAGACTTCCTAATTTGTTAACAAACAGACCCTGTTTATTATTCTTTCTTTAACAAGGCTCCTACTACATATTCGGCATCCTTTACACTTGACTTCTAGATTCTATTCTTTAACAGCAGCCACCCCCTCCCCCAAACAACAAAAACCAACCCCACATACACACACACACACACACACACACACACACACACACCCTACTTCATTTTCCTCCATCTACATTGACAGTCCTGCAAAGTCACAGTCATACAGGAAGACTCATTCAACTTACTGTGACTGCTTGGCCACCCTCCAGCCCATCACCCCTCACTTGGATCCCCAGCCCTCCCCAAACAGTTGGGAATACACTCATACACACTCACTCTCAGCCTCCAAGTGTGATTGAGATGGTGTGATAACTACCTCGGGTGACAGGGACTCGGGCCTATGCGCAGGGGAACTCTCAGGGGAGGATATGTTCTAGAGGAGGGAAAAGCATCTTGTTATTCATCTACTCGAAGTCAAGAAGCAAAACAAAACAAACAAAAAATAAAAGCAAGCATAGATGTTAGCCACAACTTTTTTTCGGGGGCAGAGGATTGGATAAGAAAGCATAGGGGAAAATGTTTAACTGCGGAACTCATCTCAATGGACAGCATGACTTGTTAAAATGCTTCCTGGTGTCTTTGAAAGCATTTAAGGATAAACTGGTTATAATGTTTCATGCTATAAGTAAACATCTCAAGCACATATCAAGAGTTAGATTGGTGAAATTCTACAGTGTTACACTTTTTTGTATTTTAGATGGAAGTACAGCAACCTACAGCATTTGTTATTGAGGGCCAACCTACCCCTTATTCTTCCTTGGAGGAACCTCATTCCTTCACCCCATACCTCTTCTAATTGTCGCATTTCCTTATTCTCTTATATGCCTCAGGCCCACCACTGCTATCCAGCGAGAAACCTTAGCATGCTGGCTGACAGGGCTAGGGAGATGGCCAATTCCTACTGAATGATAGTTATAAGAAATGTGATTGATGGAACCATTGCTCACAGACTAGATTTGGTTCTTGGAATAATCTAACTGGACTTGAGCAGCCCTACCAATGTTCTCTTGGTTAAAATTCACTGCACTTTTGGGAGCACAGCAAAGAAAGCAGGTACATGTATACTTTAAGTCCTTTGTCCCACACAGGGGAGGACTTTCACCTGAGGTAGTGCTCCCATAACAAACAGGGACTAAGCAGTGAGCTCTTGATGGAAAGATGCAAATGAAAAGAACTGGAGAGAGTGATGGTGGTGGTGCGGTCAAGATCCAGGGTGCCAGGGCTGAGGTGAGGGGAGGGCTCCTAATGTAGCAGACTTTGGACAACTGTGGCCTGGTAGCAGGTCTCTGCTGTGCTAGGGGAAATGAGGCTACTTCAGCACAGCAGGGTCTTAGCTGTGAATTTTATCTGACGGGGTGTAGGTGGTATATGTGGATGAGTACATGTGTAAAATGGAGCGTGGAGTACGGCTCTCAGGGCAGCAAAGAAGGGGAGGGTCACTGTGGTGGTAAGGAGAGGCTAAACTAATCTTGCCCTTTTAATGTTGCTTTCACTCCTCTTTCTAGATGCTTTCTTCTAAATTTTATTCTCTTCCACTGCTTACCTCACCTTCTTCCTAAATGCTTTTATCCTTTTCAAAAATACCATTTCCTAAACTAAGCTGGTCTTCACTTATGACAATTTGTGTGTGTGCGCGTGTCATAGTATTTAATGGAAAAAAGACTCCCTACCTCTCTGGACTAGAACACAGGAAAGAGTACACAGCCATTAGAATGATAATAAAAAGGGGTCAGGGTGGTGAGTTTGTTTTTCACGGATAAGAGAGGCTAAATTTCCTTAGTTTAATCGTAAGTTTATAAAAGTGAAACCGTGCACTGGACCTTTTGTTATTTAATTAAATACTTTCCCTAATGGTATTCTAACACAATGCTTACACTATGTGTCACTAAAATGGTTACTGATTTAAAAAAAAAAAAAAAATGAAAATACCTTATATCGGCACAGTGCTTCCTAGTTATCCAACATGCTATCAGGGATAGGGAATGCACTGAGTGCTGAATCTGCTTGTTTAAGAAGGTTATGTACCTTCTAATTTTCTTAATTTCACATTTATAACAAAACCTACATTGAAGTAGGAAACTCTATTGTTATGATCTCTTGCCCTCCAGTTAGAATTCCTCTCACGTCTTACTATAAAGCTCTAGTTGTTAACAGAAAAGTCAACTGCAAATAGACAAAGTAAAGTTAGAAAGGCCTGAATCAGCTGCTTTATTATCTTGCTAAAAATGATGCCCCAAGGAATTAGGTAAAGAGTAACTTCCCTAGAAAAATCAAACACAACCAGGTTCCCCTTGCACCCAGAAAGAGGTTTACTCTAAGTTAATATGGTCTAGAGTTAGCTACAGAATATAGCTCCACTTTCGACATTGCTAGCTACTTCTTTCTGAGTTACTCATATGAAAATCCAGGTATTTTTAATCCTCACACTCTCATAAACACCAAATTGGGAAGATGGGATTGGTTACAACATTTCCCTTTCTCAAAATACACATCTGGAAAAGTACAAGCTGGGGCAGAGCTGAGTGTTTAGTGGTCAAAATAAATTCTTCTGAGCAGGAAGAGAGAGCACCCATTTAATTTAATTATAATTCAAAGCAAAATGCAATAGATGAGTTTTTTTTTAATATTCAAACCTGCTGTCACCCAAACCTGAATACTAAAGGGATTTAGAAATACTTTTTGAAACAGTTGAGGCAGACACTTGTAAATTAATTCAGAGTGAATGTCATAATTTGTCTCTTATAAAATGCATGTTGCTAGCTTCTTGTCTACTTCTCATTCCTAACACTTTATAACAAGGAGGGAAAGTAGCTTAGAGTGGGGAAAAAACCCACATTCCCCATAAGCCATAACCCAATGCAGTCTATATCTCTGTTCACTGAGGCTATGCTGAAAATACCAAACAACCTGGGACAGACACGTCACTTACTTAAAGGCCTAGAAACAAAAGACACAATCAATCAGCATAATCTGATTATTCTAAGTCTGGTGTTACTAACAGTTACCACTGGGAGCTAGACGTCTATTTTGACCACAGTACACAGTAAAGATAAAGATGGAGTTCTAGCATGCTTACTACCTAGAATTAAGGAGACTGGTGAATTACATGCAGAGATAGATGAATGGGGTCTGTGGTAGCACTGTTCCTATTCTGGAAGTACAGGGGCTGCCAAGATGAGAGGCTATGAGGTAACAGGCAACACTGACCCTGAAGTTTCCCATTCTCCTGCTGAGATGGAGACGGAAGATAGTAAAGAAACATTTGGAATGGTATTATATTTGAAATGAGGAGATGTAAATGATGATTTTCATATTCAGCATTCCCAACAACCAAACCCAAATCACCTCGAACTGCAGAGGAGTGTTGCAGCGACTAGCAGTAGTCAGAGATGTGATTGGTGAAAACATGAGGCTGTATCCATTCCGACATTCCTCTTCTCCTGGGTGAGATGGACCAGGTGTGGCCAGCTGGGGGCTCTTTGAGCCTGAATTGGGAGGGGGTGGCGTGATTGGAGACAGAGGGCGAAGTAACTTGGTGACATTCTGTTCCATCAGATAGCGAGACTTCCATTTCTTTAATGGGCTCAACAAGTCTGTGAAATACAAAGCTTGGATGAGAATTTGAAACCACAGCTTAATGGGAGGCTCTGTACTAAAGCCATTAATCTCTAATCTACAATGGCTCTTAACTCCTCTTTGGCCTCATCCCATTAAATTATCTCCTCTAATCAAACCAAAAGCCCAAAGAAATTCTTTAATTACCACATTTAAAATAATTCTCAAAATACTCTATCTCCCAGAGAAACTCCAGGTGAACCTAACAATTCTAGTGACCATCCCTGGAGCTATTAATTTCATCTCTTTCAGTGCAAAATATAAATTTCTTTCACATCGAGTTTCCAAGAATCTTAAATCTTTGTTACTTCATTAAAATCACCCTCTACTTAATTGCCATATCACCAATTAAAGCTACTGGGATGCTAAATCCCTTCAATCTTCTTATATATTTGTGCTCCTTTGCAGCAGCTCTTTCTATGTTCTTACAGTACACAATTTCCTGATCTATACCTAGCCCCTGGTGTTAGAGTGCTGAAAAGTATGGAAATAATTTTTATAAAAAATTCTCCCAACCATTTAAAAAAAACCCTGGGCTGGTACTCCTCTTCTGATTAGAATAATCCTACTTTCTATACTTCTTAGATTCACTTAAAAAAAAAAAAAGCAAGTTACTACACTGTGTATTTTAGTGACCATTCAAACCAGTACCTATCCTCACTTGATTCTCAGAGGAAGAATATGCTTTTATTCATTTACAGTTAAAATGACATTTATTTACTTAATGCCCACTATATGGAAACCACTGAACTAGGTGTGACTGAGGGAATGGTTATCATGTATTCTATTTTCAAGGGGCTTACAAATTGTAAGAAATAGAAAAAATGTGTGAGACATGTTTAATATTAGTATGATCAAGAGAGGTGATCACATTCCTAGTGTTAGTAAAAACAGCTACATTTTCTAAGTGATTATTACATACCAGGCACTATACTACATGCTTTATGTGAAATATCTGATT
>RJWJ010024629.1:0-24614 GCA_004363605.1 Indri indri | reverse complement strand
CACCGTCACCACCACCACCATCACCGTCACCACCACCACCGTCACCACCACCATCACCAACAACACACCTTCACCATTACCACACCATCGCCATGACTATGCCATCATCACCACACCATTACTATGACCCTACACCAACCTCCCCATCACCACTGCCATCTCCATTTCATATTTATTCATGCCCTTGATTAAAGTAGACACCTCAAAAATCTTTTTCAATCCTGAGATTGTAGTATTCTGGGATTCCAAGAGTCTAACCACCATTCTAAGTTGAATTTCTTCATAAACATTCTAAATGCTAAAATCCTAACCAGAAGTTTAACATTCTAGCAAACAATTTTAAATTTAATCTTATAACAGATGTTCTAACCAGATTTATAATAGCCTAATATTCCAAAAACAAAGTTGTTACAAACGACAAAGATTCCATTAAAATTAGTTTAACATTCTAACCAACATACTAATAACCTAACATTCTCACATTGTACCAAATTTTTGAATTATAAGATTCAAATAAATATCCATATATCCATTATTTAACACTTATTTTTATATTGTAATATACATAGAAACATCCTAACAGACTTTCAAACATTGCAACAAATAACCTAACATGCAAAGAAGCATTTTACCATCCTAACATCCTTGAAAAGTCATAGTTTTCTATCAGGCTTCCCTCTTATCTCTCGGCATCAGCATCCTAACTTCTCCTGATTGGAAGTTGCTGAATCCACACTGTCCAATAGGACTTTCCGGGAGGGTGGATGTGTTCTACCTCTATGCTATCCAAGGTAGCCACTGCCCACGTGGAGCTCTGAGCACTTGAAATATGGCTAGTACCACTGAGGAACCGAGTTTTTAATGTTATTTAATTAAATATAAATTTAAATAGCTACATGTGGCTGGTGGCAGCAATACTCACAATCTTTCCAGAAGGTTCTCGCCTGTGCAGTAGTGACCTGGCCCAGGACCTCCCTCCAGGAGGCTGCAGTCTAAGGCTGTGAGGCAGGGATCAGAACCATCACCTTGCATTTCCCCGAGAGCCCCTTCATTACCCCTGAGCAGCTCATGGTCTGCTCATGGAGGTGAGACCCCGCATCTCTGGACCTTGAGAGCTGCTCCTAGGGCACAGAGCAGAGTCAGGGTCCTGGAGTGGCGCTGCTGTCAGTACAGGCGCCCTGGGTCCCAGACCCAGCCTCGCCCACCACCTCCACACTGCTGCATGGCCAAGGGCCCCTCGTGCACTTTGTGGGACTGGGGTTGATACAGGTGACCTTGAAGATCCTTCACAGCTAGGAAGTTCACTTTCTCTTTGGTTAAAATGCTCATAAGGAGGACAGGGGCTGGCGGTGGGGGAGCACCCACTGGTTGAGGCTGGCAGATGAGGAAGCCCTATGAGGGGAGGGGAGGAGGCTGGCCGGGCCACCTGGGTCCCGGGACAAGCAGGCCTGAGTGAGGAAAAGAGCCCTGGGCCGTGGTTGGCTCCGAGATACGTGGAAATGGTAGGCTGAAAATCACTGGACACATGCTTGGGGACCTGGAGAGTGCTCGGAGGGCTGGATGTGTCCAGAGACTTGGGAGCTGCAGCAGAGAAGGGGTGACACAGAAGCGGGGGAGGTAGGAGCCGGCACAGGGGCCCAGAGTGACGGGCTCTGCCCACCCCTATTGCTGCAGGAGATCACACAGCATCTCACGATGATGGAGCTGAATGACCTCCTCTGTACGGCCATCGAGAACCTGGGCTCCAGCAGCCCCTTCCGCGTGCAGGAGGCTGCCGAGATGCTACTTGCTGTGGTCCAGGAGCATGGGGCCAAGCTGCAGACCGTGAGGGCGCTGGGGTACCTGCACAGGGCCAGGGCAGAGGGTGGGCCCAGCAGTCAGCCTCTGGGGGCTCAGAGCTTTGGGCATGATGTGGGGGACACGGGTCCCACCTAGGCAGCAACCATTCTGAGGGGTTCGAATCAATGAATGAGGGAGGGCCCACACAAGTCCCCGGGGTCCTGGGTGGTGACTGCAGCATCATGAGGCACACACATCTCAATCCAGCAGCTGCTGCAGGCCCCGATGTGGGGGCGGGGTGGGGAGGGAGGACACAGACCAGACTCTCATGGAGGTGCAATCTGATGGGGGTGGCAGACACACGAGCAGACATTGGCAGGACAGCATGGCAGATGCAAAGGCCAAGGGGGGACCCAGGGTTGCGTAGGGTGTGCCCCAGCACGAGGCTGCCTGATGCCAGTCTGCGGACAGGCGGACTCTGCAGGGATACAGCGCCCAGGTTGTGATAAGCCAGACAAGCACACAGAAGGCAGGGGGCTGTCTGGACATGGGAGTGGCAGGTACAAAGGAATGACATTCAGGGGGGCCATGTCTGAAACTTCCAGTGACCGGGCAGTTCAGACAGAGTATGAGGACCTCGAATACCATACAGCTGTGGGGACCTGCCTCCCTCAGACCGGGACACCCTTTAGACCAGGCATCCAGGGCAGGCAGTGCCTCCCCCATCAGACTGCTTGGGACAGGACCATAACTCAAGGGGCTTCATGCTCATCAGGGCAAGAAAGACCACCCCCTGCCCCCCGCCGTTAGGGCTCCCAGGGCAGGCCAGGCCTTCCCTCAGACCACCCCCTCCGCACACAGGTGGCCAACATGAGCCGGGCCCTCCACCTCCGCCTTTGCTCTATGCGCATCCCCCAAGCCAAGGAAAACACCCTGCGCGCCATCACCCTGCTGGCCCGGAGCCACACATCCGAGCTGGTGGCGACCTTCCTGGACTTCTCCATCCCCCTGGACAGGTGCCCGGCCCCACCTTGCCCCACTGCCCCCTCCATCCTCTGCCAAGCGGGGTTCAGGACCTCTGCCCTCCCGGATGCCTAGGGCTGGGTGCAGGGAGGGAGCCCACCCCTGCTCGTGTATCTCGCACCTCCTGGGGCAGGCGCTGGGGAGGCGCCGCTCACCATTGTCCTATCCGTGCTCCCCATGAATCACCCTGCCCCCGCCTCGACCGCCCCATCACCTGATAGAGAAGGGGCCCGGGACCCGGGCTGCTCCCTCAAGACCCCAGCTAACACCAAAGCCTCGCCACCCACCAGCAAAGACCCCTCTATCTCATCCTTATCCTCTAGCATTCTCTTCTTCCTGCTCCTCCAAGGACCCCCACAACCCCCACAGGCCACCACCGTCCTCTCAGGCAGGGCTGGCTTCTCTTCCACAGCCCTGGGAACGCTGGGCCAGGAAGTGGGCTAGGGTCCTCAGCGCTGCTTACGGCCCTGCTTCCCTAAAATCCCAGCTCTGAATCCTAGGTCCTCGGTCTATGCCACCTGCCACCCATCCACCACACACCCGCCTGGGTCACCCCTCATTCCTTGAAGAGGTAGCTCTTGGTCAGGGACACCCTCTAGCTCAGTCCACTGTCTGGACTCTTGGGGATCTTGCCATCCTTTCCTCCTGACTTCTCTGAGCCCGGGTCTCCTCTCTCCCAGCCACCTTCTCCTCCCTCCCCAGCTGCCACGCCCTCAGCCATGCCCTCCACGTAGTCATCACCAGCTTCCAGCATCCAGCATCTCCGTGCCACCTCCAGCCACCTCCCAGCTCCCTGCTCACTCCCAGCCCCACGGCCCTGCAGCCCCCTGGCCTGCCCACTTCTCACCTGCCCTACCTGTCCTCACCCACCTCCCTCCTCCAGCACAGGGTCTACCCTGTGCACACCGCAGGTCCCTGGCCCCCAGCTGCCACACTTGCCTCCTATTTCACTAAAACACAGGAGCCACAGGAAAAGGGCTCGCGCAAGCTCCTGGCACCCAAGCATTGTTTCCAGGAAGATTTCCAGTTTCCATGTGGAGGGGCCCTTTTGTTTCTGTTAGTAATTTCTGGCATTGTTGCACTGTGATCAGCAAGTGCTGTCTGTAATACTTCTACTTTGTGGAATTTACTGATCTTCTAAACACTTTTGGTGACTGTCCCATGGGCACTTGAGAAGAAGGTGTGTTTTCTATTACCAGGTGTAGAGTTTGGTATCCGGGCGTACCTCGGAGATATCGCAGGTTTGCTTCCAGACCACCGCAATACAGCAAGTCACACAAATGTATTGGTTTCCCAGTGCATTTAAAAGTTATGTTTACACTATACTGTAGTCTATTAAGTGTACAATAGCATTATATCTTAAAAAATAATGTACATACCTTAATTTTAAAAATATTTTCTTGCTAAAAAACGCTACTGATCATCTTTAGCAAGTCGTAATCTTTTTGCTGGTGGGGGTTCTTACCTCAATGTTGATGGCTGCTGACTGATCAGGGTGGTTGTTGCTAAAGGTTGGGGTGGCTGTGGCAATTTCTTAAAATAGGACAACGATGAAGTTTGCCACATCCATTGACTCTTCGTTTCACTAAAGATTTCTCTGTAGCATTCAATGATGTTCGATAGTGTTTTACCCACAGTGTAACTTCTTTCAAAATTAGAGTGAATCCTCTTGAACTCTGCCACTGCTTTATCAACTAAGTTTATGGAATATCCTAAATGTCATTTCAACAGTGTTCACAGCATCTTCACCAGGAGTAGATTCCATCTCAAGAAACCACTTTCTTTGCTCATCCGTAAGACGCAACTCCTCATCCACTCAGGTTTGATCATGAGATCGCAGCAATTCAGGAACATCTTCAAGCTCCACTGCTAGTTCTAGTTCTCTTGCAATTTCTACCACATCTGCAGTGACTTCCTCCACTGAAGTCTTGAACCCCGCAAAGTCATCCATGAAGCTTGGAATCAACTTCTTCCAAATTCCTGTTAAAGTTGATATGTTGACCCCCTCTCATGAATTGTGAGTGTTGTTAATGGCATCTAGAATGGTGAATCCTTTCCAGAAGGTTTTCAATAATTTGCACAGGTCCAGCAGACGAATCACCATCTACAGCAGCTGTAGCCTTATGAAGTGACTCCTTGATCCATGGGCTGCAGAATGGATGTTGTGTTCATGGGCATGAAAACAACATAATCTCCTTGTACCTCTCCATCAGAGCTCTGGGGTGAGCAGATACACTGTCAATGAGCAGTAATATTTGAAAGGAATCTTTATTTCTGAGTAGTGGGTCTCATCAGTGGGCTTAACATACTCAGGAAACCATGCTGTAAACAGAGGTGCTGTCATCCAGGCTTTGTTCTTCCATTTCTAGAGCACAGGCAGAGTAGATTTAGCATCATTCCTAAGGGTGCTAGGATTTTTGGAATGGTAGATGAGCATTGGCTTCAACTTAAAGTCACCAGCTGCATTAGCCCCTGATAAGAGAGTCTGTCCTTGGAAGCTTTGAAGCCAGGCACTGATTTCTCCTCCCCAGCTATGAAAGTCTAGATGGCATTTTCTTCCAATAGAAGGAAGAACATTGAATATCTGTTCTTTAATGCAGCCACCTCGGTCAATGATCTTAGCTACATCTTCTAGATAACTTGCGGCAGCTTCTACATCAGCACTTGCTGCTTCGCTTTGCACCCGTATGTCCCGGAGATGGCTTCTTTCCTTAAATTTTATGCATCAACCTCTGGTAGCTTCTAGCTCCTGCAGCTTCCTCACCACTCTCAGCCTTCATAGAATTGAAAAGAGTTAGGGCCTTTCTCTGCATTAATTTTTGCCTTAAGAGAATGTTGTGGCTGGTTTTATCTTCTACCCAGACCACTGAAATTTTCTCCGTATCGGCATAAGGCTGTTTTCACTTTCTTATTGTTCATGTGTAGCACTTTTAATTTCCTTCAAGAACTTTCTCTTTGCATTCACACTTGGCTAACTGTTCGACCCAAGAGGCCTCGCTTTGGCCTGTCTCACCTTTCAACATGCCTTCTTGGCCAAGCTTAATTATTTCTAGTTTTTTATTTAAAGTGAGAGACATATGACTATTCCTTTCACTTAAACACTTGGAAGCCATTGTAGGGTTGTTAATTGGCCTAATTTCCATACTGTTGTGTCTCAGGAAATAGGGGGACGGGAGGACAGGGAGAGAGACAGAGACAGGAATGACCAGGGTGCGGAGCAGTCAGAACACACACATTTATTGGTTAAATTTGGCATCTTCTGTGGGTGTGGTTCATGGTGCCCCAAAACAATTACAGTAGTAACATCGAAGGTCACTGATCACAGACCGCCATACCAGATATAATAATCTTTAAAAAGTCTGTAATATTGTAAACATTGCCAAAATGTGACACAGAGACACAAAGTGAGCACACGCTGTTGGAAAAATGGTGCCAATAGACTTGCTCAACGCAGGGTTGCCACAAACCTTCAATTTGTAAAGAATCACATCTGCAAAAGGCAATAAAGTCAAGCACGATAAAACGAGGTACGCCTGTGTATCCGCAGGTTTCCTTATAGTGTTGTTTGGGTTTTCTACATCCTTAATTAATTTTTCTGTCCTCTTGATCTGTCTTGTACGGAGCGTTCGTTAAAGTCTCACTGAAGAAACATTACTGTGTTGCTATCCATGTATCCTTCCAACTCTTGCAGTTTTATTTCGTAAAGATAGTTGCCCTGTTATTTGGTATGTCCAGTAAGTATTCCGCCTTCTCTATGAATTGTGACTTTTAGCATTAAAAGGTACCCTGCTCTGACATACTTACTGTTTTGAGGACTCGGATTCTACTTTGTTATCCGGATCACTACCCCTGCATTTTAATTTTTCCATTTGTCTAGTATGCATGTGTCCATTTCTTTGTTTTAACCTTTTGGAATCCCTTTGTTTTAGGTGTGCCTCTTGTATACAGCATTTAGTTTGTCTTCATTTGTGCCAAATTGGAAATCTTTTTTTTCAAATAGGTGAGTTAAGCCCATTGATATTTATAGATATGGTTGCTACGTTTAGTCTGTCATAACATTTTGTAATTATGTGTATTTTGTTATATTTGCTATGTTTCTTTTTCTACAAGATGTGTATTATTTGGTCTTTGACTTCAATTTTGCTTTAACTTAGGAAGAGTTGTGTTTTTGTTCTAGGTGTTACTTTTGTGCTCCTAAACCGTTTTAATGCCCTCAGTCCTCTGATTTATTACTTAACCTTTTAATATCTGGTTTATCCATTTTTATTTGATACCCTTTAACTCCCACCAATTTCCTATATAACGGTCAGTGAGATTATTTTCCTCTGTCTCCTTTCTCCTCCCATTTTTCAGTTGTGCATTTGTACATTCTGAAAACATATCATATTTGCGCTCTAGTGTTCCACTCCCATCTCCACGTTTGTTTTTAGTGTGTGTACACACACACTCACCATCAGTCCCTGTGCTGAGGTTTTCTAGTCATCTCTTCGTCTGAAGGAGTTCATCCTCCAATAGACTCAGAATTCCTTACGTTCTTTCATGTCGTGAGTTATTTATTTGAAGGACAGCTTGGCTGGATATAAAATCCTTGCTTCACACTTTGTTTTATCAAGTATTTTTTAAATACTGTTCCATTGCTGCCTTGCATTGTTTTTGAAAAGTCTAATGACAATAATTGTATTCCCTTTGTAAGTTATTTGATTTTTTTTTTTTCGCCTAGAGACCTTGAAGATTTTTTCTTTATCTTTAAAAATCTAATCATTTTACTAGAAAATATCTCAGAGTTAATGATTCTGGGTTAATCTTCCCAGGTGCATGATACATCCTTTGGTTATACAGCTTTAAGTCTTTTTGTTGTTGTTAATTCAGAAAAGTTTTCCTGTTTACAGTTTTAAATATTAATTCTGTTCCATTGATGTTTTTCTTCCTCAGGGACTCTAATAATACAAATACTCTTTCTTCCTTGCTTATCTTCTGTTCCACTACTCTCTGACACTTTTTACTTCTTTCAGTTTTTTAGAGATAGAGTCTTACTCTGTTGCCCAGGCTGGAGTACAGTGGCACTATCATAGGTCGCTGCAGCCTCAAACTCCTGAGCTCAAGCGATCCTCCTGCCTCAGCCTCTCGAGTAGCTAGGAGTACAGGTGCACACTATGGCCAGCTCATTTGCATTATTTTTTATAGAGAGACAGGGTCTCGTTATGTTACCCAAGCTGGTCTTGAACTCCTGACCTCAAGTGCTCCTCCCACCTCAGCCTCCCAAAGTTCTGGGATTACAGGCCTGAGCCACCATGCCTGATGTCTTTTTACTAGTTTCCTAAATTCACATTCATTCTCTTAGTTGTTTTTCTTCCTTTCCTAAATGCCTCTTATTATATTTTCACTTGAGTCTTATCTTTCTGGAACACCTTGTAATTTTTCCTCATTTCTAACATAATTTTTTCAGCTCTTTCATTTCTTGCCTGAGTTCAATCAACTGTCTTTTCAGTTCTTATTGGAGTTTTTTATCCTTTTTTCAATTTATAATTCGGGGTGGTTGTTCATATCTTTAAATGCTTATTTGAGTATATTTAGCTGCATTTGGAATAAAGGTTGTCTTAGAGTTTTTCCTGCATTATAATTGTTTTTCAGGGGGAGTTTCCTCACTTTGTGTGTGTTGGGTTTTGTTTTCTGATTTTTTGCAATAACTCTAGGGATATGTTAATTTTGTTCAGTTCATATGTGTGCTCTTGGAGCATTTTATAGGATTTCAAGTTCAATGGCACCCTCTTCTGTCAATATATCAAAATCCAGATAATTCAATAGACTTTTGGTTTTGGTGGTAGGCAAAATGTATCCTCCAATTGTTTGGTTCTCTTTTCTATTGCAGGGCCCTAAATATTTCCCTCTTATTTCTTTCCCTTTTACCACCCAATTTCCAAAGGGTACTTTTCCTTTCTTTTTTGCCCTTTTCTCTCCCAAAAGCTGTGCACTTTGAAGACCACCTTTCAAATTGGACATGCTTTTAAGTCCATTCTCCAGTTGATGCTCTGACCTACTTGGACCTTTTATTATTATTATTTTTTTTTTTGTAGTGTTTTTAAGACTTAGGGTGGACTTAGTCTTCCTGAAGGTGGTTTAGATCAACTTTGAGCCCTGTCGCTAGCTTCTCTCTTCTCTCCCTGCCACGGTGTCTCTCAGGCTGCTTCGTCTGCCGCACAGCCTTGTGGTGGAGCGGGCGGGGGGTCTGGGTGTGAGAGATCGCACGCTGCCATTGGCATTCTTTCGCTTTTTGCTTCTGGTAATTTTGAAGTGTGTGCCTTCTCTGTATTTATGCTGAGGTCATAGTTTTTGTGTAGTTTTACGTTTTTCTTCTTCTTGTTCTGTGTTGTTTTTCAAGGAAATTTTGAGAGGTAGAAACCCAGGCGACAGGCGTCGTCTCCAGCTACCTAGAAGTTTATAGTTGTTTTAATTGTATCAGAATGGATTTCTTATTTCCTCAATTCTAAGAAGCACATTTTTCACATCTTGACATTTATGAAATAGAATTGCATTTTATATTGATGGTGTCTTACACCTGAATTTGTACAGGCTCCTGAATGGTCATCTGGGGACACTGACAGCATGAGCCCACCTTCAAAGTAAATTCTCTGCTTGAGATTTTCGGGCCACACAGGTGGTGTGAATTCAAACATCAAAACAGGTTTGCAGTTCAGATTCCCAGGAGATCCCCTCCTCCCACCCAGTGTGCCAGTCGAAGCATGAACCTTTTCTTGCTTTTTCTTTCTGCAGGGCAGAATTCTGTTTGGTTGTTTTAATGGCCCTTAAATTGTACATGCTGCCCTTTGGACCCCAGCTCTGTGTAGGGGTCTTCTGTTAGCCTCCCAGCTTGGCCAATTTTTCTTTCTTAGAGGCTCATGCAATAATGGTGAGGTGTATCCTAAAAGTAGACACGGAGTTGTACAATATGGACTCTTCCAATGTCCTTCTGTTGTCTTGCTTCTTTTCCCTCCCACATTGCATGTTTATGACTCATCCTAACATGTTGCAGTTCATTCATCTTCGTCACTATATAGCATTCCATTTGGTGAGTGCCAGTTATTCTCTTTCTGTGGGTGGACATACGGGCTGTTTCCTTTTTGGTACTGTGATCAGTGATGGTGCTGTGAACTTGCTCATACACAAGCACTCAGTTTCCATGGCATGTGCACCTGGGATAGAAACGTCTGGACTATTAAGCTATGCACACATCCAACGTTAATATATGATGCAAATGTCTTCCGAAGAGCTTGTTCTGATTCACACTCCCAGCAGTACTTTTTTGAGAGTTGCTATAGCTCTGTATTTTCCCCAACGCTTAGCATCAACTTTTTAGCCAATCATCAACATTTTAGCCAATCTGGTGGTGCTATCAATCATACTGTGGGACTTATTTTCACGTTCATGATTAAATAATGAAGAAGTTGAACGTCTTTTCATTTCTTTTTGGCAATTTGGTACCTTCTTCGGTGTGCCTGTTCAAATATGCTACACTGCATAGAATATTCTACTGTGTTGTCTACCACCACTGGTTTCCATACCCCAGCTCACTCCATCATTCCTTTGCTTTCCTCTTTTATTTTTTTACTTCCTTTCTTTTGTTAGTATTGCATGGTATGCCTCTTTCCATACTTTTGATATTTCTACATTCTTTTGTTTTAGACATATCTTTTATAAACAATATTTAGTTGAGTTTTGTATAGCCTGCCAATCTTTATCTTTAGTTGGAGTACTTATTCCACTTACATGTAATATAATTGTTAATATGTTTGGGATTGAATTTATCATCTTTACTCTTTCCAAAAAAAAATTTAAAAATAACCTTCAAAATTTTCAATTGAATTAACACACTGCCAATTTTAATGCCCTTGCTGTTTATTTCAATTCTATATTTTTCATCTCACAAGTATATATTCATTTAGAACTGCCCACATTTAACTGCTTTGTTTTTCATTCCTTTTAAAACCCAACCCTCCTAGCTGAGACCATTTTCCTCTAGTTTGGGTCTGCTGTTAGCAAATGCTCTCAGCTTTTGTCGGAAAATTTCTTTATTTCACCCTCCAGGATGAAAGACATTTTCACTGGGTGTAGAATCCTAGGTTGGCATTTATTTTCTTTCAGCATCCCAAGATAACATTTCACTGTCTTCCGGCTTCCTTCGCTACCGTTGGGAAGTCAGCTGTCACTCTGTTGTTCTTTTAAAGTTATGATGTTTTATTCTGTGACTGGTTTTACAGTATTCTCTTTGTTTAACTTTTTCTGTTTGCCGGATTTGTTTGTTGTTTTGTTTTGTTTCTTTGTGTGACATGTCACCGTGGTGTGTCTAGGAAAGAATTTTTGTTGTTTTTTATCCTGTCTTGAATTCTTATGCTGGAATGTTCTGGTTCTGGAAAAATCCCAGCCATTATCTCTCCAAATAGTAATTTTTCTGCATTCTTTCTCACCTTCCTTCTAGGGCACTGATTAGACATATTAGATATCTCACCATATTGTCTATTTTATTAATACTGTCAGAGTCCTATCAGAACAAAGACAACACTCAAACTGGCTGAGGTGAGAAAAGCTTAATAAAAAAACTCCTTGCCAAGGGTAAAGTTTAATGTGCCTGATAGGGTGGGTCCAGTCCCTTGGGAATAGCATAATTAAACAATGCTGAGTCATTACCACCTTCTAGACATGAAGGGGCAGGGAGTGGGAGCCCCTCCAGCACTGAGAGCGGTGTCTTTATGGAGAGGCCACCTGACAGATGGACACAGCAATCCTTTGGCCACCAGCAGGAAGGGAGCCTGGGGTACATAATAAATCCCCTGACTCCACTCACTCTCACCCTCTGACCTTCTGCTAATGTTTGCCATTAGCCAAATCGACTGGAAGCCAGAGATTAAGAAAGCCTCTTGATGCAGTCTGTACAGGTCTTGGGGCACAGGGCAGGAAAGGGAATGACAGAGACTAGATCTGAAGGGGCAACACAATTTCTTACCTCTCTTGTGCATTCCCATATTCGTGTCCTCGGTGCTGAATTCTGGATAATTTCTCTTGACCTATCTTCCCATTCACTAATTTTCCCTCAACCATGTCTAATATGATGTTAAATTTTTTCATTGAATTTTTTAATTCCAGATTTGGTATTTTTCACTTCTAAAATTTCTTTCGTTCTTTTTCTAATCTGTATCATTTGTAGGTTCCTATTCCCTGGAGACATTTTTAAGCTTATATTTCATTTCTTTATTCCTAGTCAAATAGTTGTTTTATAGTTCATGTCTGATCATTCTAATATCTGAGTCATTGTCAGGTACATATTGTCTGTTTTCCTTGCCGTATGTCACCTATGGAGTCTTGCTTCTTTGTGTGTCTGATTATATTTGTCTATGTACTGGATGTTGTTTGAGGGGAAATAGTAGGAATAATCTGAGGACCATAATGAAGATATTTTCCTCCACAGGGAATTTTTGTTTGCCTCTGCCAATCACCTAAGGACACTTCAGCCCAAGACTACCCTAAGCCAAATCCAATTCCTGAGATTCCCTGGATGCCCCCGGGCAATTCAAACCCAGCTGAAATTCACCTGGGTTTTTCCACATCCACTTCAGCATCCCCTGGGGGTGGTAGAGGGTCTCCTTTTAGCTTAACTACCTTGAGCAGTCTCTGAGCTTCGGTGTCTATCCCTTCATCCCACAAGGCTGTCAAAACAAAGGATCTAATTTTCCGGGATTGTCAAATGCCCTCAAGGCATCAGTAGTTTTCCTGTCCCCTCCCTCTCAGGGTCATCATATTCCCCACACATCATATTCCTCTCTCCAGCCTTTTCCGTGGAGAAGCTGATTCGAGTAAGTTCATGCACCATTACTGGAAGACAGGAGTCTTCCCATTTCTTTATTTTTTAACAGATTTATTGAAATACAATTCACATACTATACAATTTGCCCATTAAGTCATATAATTCAATGATTTTAGTATATTACATTATTAATTTTATATTTGTAGTAAAATATATGTAACATAAAACGTGCCATTTCTACCACTTTTAAGTGTACAATTCAGTGGCATTAATTATATTTGCAATTGTTGCACAACTATCGCCACTATCTAATTCTAAAACTCTTTATCACTCCAAGCAGAAACTCTGTAACCATTAAACAATAACTCCCCATGCTCCCCTCTCCACAGCCCCTGGTCACCTCTAATTTACTTTTGTCTTTATGAATTTGCCTAGTATGGATATTTCATGTAAGTGGAACTATATAGTATTTGTCCTTTTGGGTCTGGATGCTTTCCCTTGGCATAATGTTTCCAAGGTTCGTCCGTGCTGTAGCATGTATCAGAACTTCATTCCTTTTTACGATTGAATAATATTCCATTGTATGTCTAGACAACATTTTGTTTATCCATTTATCTGTTGATGGACACCTGGGTTGTTTCCATCTTTTGGCCATTGTGAGTAACGCTGCTGTCCACATTGGCAGACAAGTGTACGTTAGAGTCCCTTCTCTCAATTATTTCGGGTGTCTACCTAGGAGTGAAGTTGTCGGGCCATATGGTAGTGCTATGTTTAGCTTTTGAAGAACTGCCATACCATTTTCCATAGCAGCTGCACCATTTTATATTCCCACCAGCAATGTATGAGGTTTCAGTTTCTCCACATCCTCACCAACACTTGTTATTTTTCATTTTTGGACTGCAGCCATCCTAGTAGGTGTGAAACGACATATTGTGGTTTTGATTTGCATTTCCCTGATGATGAAAGATGTTGAGCATCTTTTCATGTGCTTTTTGGCCATCCGTGTATCTTTTTTGAAGAAATGTCTATTTAAGCCCTTTCTACATTTTTGAATTGGGTTGTTTGTCTTTTTGTTGTGAGTTGTGGCTCGCATTCCTTCAGCCCACTTGGCTGAGACTTTCTCCACTGCCGCTGCAATAAAACTGTTCTCATCAAGGTCACTGGTACCCTCATGTTGCTAAGTCCAATGGGAAGTTCTCCGTCCCCACCAATCGTGACCCTGTCAGCAGAATTTGACTCAGCCAATTACCCTCCCTTTCATGCCCTAGCTTCCAGGAGCCCACTCCCCTCCCTCTCTGGCTACCTCCTGGGCTGCCCCTGCTCCGTCTCCTGTGTTGGCTTCTCCTTATCTTGCTGTTTCTTGGCCCTGAGGGGTTAAGTGACTTGCCCAAGGTCACATAGAAGCACAGGGCAGAGTGGGGATTTGAGCCCAGGCCCTTCTACGTCAAAGACCCACTCTTCCCAGGGGTGTGGGGACTATACTTTGGAATCTCCTGGAGTCCACGCTGTTGTACCCACCAAGCCAAGGGTCAAACAGGCCTGAGGTGGCCCACCTTGAGTCTGCTTAAAGCAGGGGAGGGGGCTCATTCAGCCACCCCACTAGAGCCCTCCCAGCCCCTGCCGCATCACTCCAATATCCCTCATGCCCCTCAAGCCCCTTGTACCCAGCACTCAGGCCCAAAGACCATTTAGGGCAGAAAACGGCCATGATGGTCACTGACATCTCAGGGCAGCCCTGCTGCCCCCTGCTCCCTCAGGTCTCCCGGGGTCATTCCTGTGGACCAGGTGGAAAGGCCACAGCCCTGCACAGGCCGGGCCTCCAGTCACAAGGCAGGGCCTTGACCAGGGCAAGCCTCCTTTCTCCAGTCCTCAGTCTCCCAATCTGCAAAATGGGCACAAGAACACTGTGCAACCTGCAAGCTCTGTGCAATACTGTCATGACCCTTAATTTGAAGCAGGTTGGGCTGGAGGACCCAGACCCCAGCAAACCCAGGACTAGGAGGGAGTGGTCAAGGAAGGCTTCCAGAAGGAGGTGACTTTGTGGTGAGCCCTAAAGGCTGAGTGGGAATTAGCCAGGTGACAGGGAATGCTCTAAGCACAAGGCCTACAGGTGTGGAGGTGCAGAGGCAGGAGAGGGGGAAAAGTCAGGCAGAGCTGGAAGCCAGAGAGCCCGGGTCAGAGGTGACAGCTTTGCAGATGGCTGGGGCTCTGGCCACAGTGCCTGGGAGTCATGGAAGGTGACAAGCAGTCGAGCAGTGGGGATACAGGGCCAGATTAGGCAGCTCGAGCTTGGGTGAGGAGGTGGAGGGGAGACCCTGGAACTGGGGAGACCCAGTAAGAGACTGCTGTGGATGACAGACATGCTCAGGGACCAGGGTACGACTGTCCCCAGGCCACTCCTATCCAGCCCTACCCCTCGTGCCCCTTCCCTACCAGTCCACAGTGCTCTTGTCCACCCCTCATCCCCCGCCCCATCAGGGTCCAGCTCAGGGCCCAGCCCGGCCTCCACCCTGGACTCCCTGCTCCCGGCACCAGGCCCTGGTTACAGTGGCCTGCTGGCGTGGCCGAGCCAGGCCAGCCTGAGCTGCAGCCCTGCCCTCATGGCCCCTCTCTGCCCACAGCCACGCCTTCCAGCTATGGAAAGCCCTGGGAACCGAGCAGCCGGTGAGCCACCTGGTGCTGGCCAAGCTGCTGACCTGGCTGCACAATCGGCCCCTGCCTACCCATGCCAGCGACAGTGGCCCCAAGGAGAAGCCCTACCTGCGCTCACTGGCCGTGAGTCTCTGCTGCCACCCCTGGACCCCAGGCGATGCTCAGTCACATGCTGGTGCCACCTGGAGCACCCACTGTGTGGCAGGCTGCAGAAGCCCAGCCCAGCCCCCACTTCCTGGCCAAGGCTCCTCCCTGTCTGTGAATCAGGACAGTGTGTCAGTCCTCAGGGGCTCAGTCTTGTGGTGTGTGCCCGGCCTCAGAGGGGAGCTCAGGTAGAGAGGAAGAGAGAGACTCAAAGCCCCTCCCCCATGCCTGGGCTCTGGAGTCAGATTCTTGAGGAATCTTAAGGGTGGCCTCCTGCAGCCCCGCCCTCCAGTAAGAATCCCTGCCCCAGCTTCCCCCATAGGCCCAGCCCTACTTGCATGCTCCCAGGAGCAGGGCGCTTACCTCCTAACGCAGCCACATCTGTCCCCCTTGGCTGGACTCTGTGAGGCAGCAGCTGTCCCCCCAACCCTGTTTGGAACTTTGCAGGCTGAGTCCCTGCCCCAAAAGTCCCCTGAGCAGAGGCCCAGAGCTCACGGCTGCCCCCCACCCGAAGCCTCCAGACAGACTGCTGCCTGCAGCAGGGTGTGGCGATGACTGAACAATGGCAGCAAGAGACAGAGTCCCTCCCCCCGCACCCACCCCAGCAGAGCAGTGCAGGGGTCAGACCAACCAGGTCGCAGTAGGGTGGCCCTTCCTATGGCCCACTGTGCCCCCAGCCCCAGCCCTCCCCTGGTCATCGCTGCTGAGTACTGTCCCGCACCCAGAGAACATGCTAGACTGAAGGCGGCTGCCACACTGCAAGCCTGGGGGCTGGAGACTGCTGTGGGCAGACTCTGACTTCCAGGGCCCTGCTGTGTGCCAGGCACAGAGCTAAGGATACAGTGCGGACCATGCAGCAGCAGGACCTCACCTTCAGGGTGACAGAGTGGAGGGGCAAGACACCAAGCATCAAGCCCCTCAGACAGTAACTAAGTGCAGAGAGCAGATGGCAGGGTCCCTGGGTCATGGTGGGAGGTCTGCAGGGGCGTCGGGCAAGCACCATCCCAGGCAGACAGCAGGGAGGAGGCGGGCTGTTGAGCAGCAAGGTGACCGCAGTGGCAGGTCCAGAGAATGCCGGAGAGGGCCAGGCTGAGCCTGCAGAGGTGGCAAGTGCCAGGCCCTGACAGGGGAGGGACATCGTCTGGGCACTTGACTTGGGTTTTGTGGGACAGTGGATCAGCACCCCGGGTCCCGTGGCCCTTAGGGCTTGGGAGCCTCATCCCTGCCCCTTCTGCCCCCAACAGGCCATGAACACGCTGCACGAGCTGCAGTTCGCCCGAGAGTTCGAGAAGGCCGTGCAGGAGGCCTACCCCGAGCTCTTCCTGGCCCTCCTCACCCAGATGCACTACATCTTGGAGCTGAACCTGCCCAAGGAGCCCCAGCCCAGGCAGCAGGCCCAGGGGGCAGCCACACCCAGCCCCCAGAGGTAAGACCAGATTGCCCAGGGCAAAGATGGTGTGTTAGCCTCCCAGGGCTGAGTGACAAAGTACCACAAATGGGTGGCTTAAAACCACAGGAATGTATCACCTCACAGTTCCTGAGGCCTAAATCTGAAGTCAAGATGGCAGCAGGGCCACACTCCTCTGAAAGCTACAAGGGGGGAGCAGGCTTCTTTCTGCTTCTGGTGTCTGCCAGCAGGTGCAACACCTGCTAGGTGTCTTCCAGCAGTCCTGGGTGTTCCTTGGCATGAAGCTGCATCACTCTGATCTCTGCCCCGTTGTCACCTGATTTTCTCCCTTGTGTACCTGTGTCTAAATTTCCCCTTTTTATCAGGACACTGTTCACTGGATTAGGGCTCACCCTAATGACCTTATCTTAACTTGATGACATCTGCAAAGACCCTATTTCCAAATAAGGTCACGTTCACAGGTACCTGTGGTTGACTTTGACATGTCCTTTCTAGGGGGGACACAGTTCAACCCACAACAGTCATGATCCCAAACACCATCCAGGGCCAGGGCACAGTCAGTGCCCACAGGGCAGGTGTGTCCCATTCACTCATCACTTGAGGGCACTTACAGCAGAGACTGTCACAGCCATACAGGGACCACACGAGGACAGCACTTACCGAGAGTAGCTACACAGTGCCCCACATGTTACCCCAGCGTGCTCCTTATAAGGATTCTGGAGATGAATGTTATCTTCCCATTTTACAGATGAGGTAACTGAGGCTCAGAGAGGGTCAGAGGCTTCCCCTGAGCCACACAGAATGTCCATGTGGAGCTGGTCTAGACAGCAAGGCCCCACCAGGCCATAACTCACCCCCTGGGGACAGACAGCCTTCCGGGTCCCCTTGGGCATTTCACTGGTCCCTGGCACACATTTGTGTGGATGTCATAGACTGTCACCCACTCCCGCCTGCCATATTCAGGCTGCAGTAGGGCTGACTGCCTTCATCTTCCCTTTGCACCAGGTCATATTTCCAGAAATCCAATAAGCAAGTCTTTAAAAACCACTGGGGCCAACTCTTTTCATTTGTTTGTATTATGATGTGCTTCACGCAATTTGTCAGTTTTAACAGCTCTCCCCAAGGCAAGTGACTAAAAAAAAAGTCACTTCTTCTCATCTTGCCCCTGAATTCAAATGTGCATATAAAGTTCCTTTTTTATTCAGATCAACCATGCGAAATGCATGAATCTTCCCTAATAAGCTAATAAACGTTCTCCGCCCAGAGCATGGGAGGGTTGGGAGAAAGCAGTGCTGAAGTCCTCCTCCGTGCTGCTCCCACTCCTGGCTGCTCTTCCCCGGGGACTCTGCCTCCTCCAGGACTCTGCTAACCTGTGACGGTGCTGAGGCTTCCCCAGCCACCCCAAGACAGCAGCCCCATCAGTGGCCTTCCCATGGCTCCAGGCTCTCTTCTCCCCACTGCACCATCACCGTCTAACATCTGTTGTCTGCATTTTACCTGGCTTACTCCCTGCACCCCACAGATCGGAAGGTTCTGGGGAGCAAGGACATCTGTCTGTCTCTCTCAGGCTCCCCCATACAGCAGGGGCATCTGTCTGTGTCTCTCGGGCTCCCCCATGTAGCGGGGGGCATCTGTCTGTCTCCTGGGCTCCCCCAGGCAGCAGGGGCATCTGTCCGTCTCTCCCGGGGCCTGTGAGTAGCTTTCTGCCCAAGCCGTGTCACTCTGCACCCACCCCTGCTTTCCCGCAGCCTCGGGGCAGGTCCTCCCGGCACTGACGCCCCACAACAGCCAGAAAAGGAGAAACTCTCTTCTAGGCATGGTCCACTGCCTCTGATTGGCCCACCTCGGGTCACATGCCCGCCCGTGAACCAATCACCTTGGCCACAGGGACCTGTAAGGCTCTGATTGGCCAGGCCTGGCTCCCACACCCTCCCTGGAGCCGCACGGGGCTAGCGCCCCCTTCGCGGCAGAAGGGGCCGAGGGGCTGGGTGGTGACAGCCGCCACCGGCAGTCAGGGGCGGTGGGGAGGCTGGTGCCTGCCAGGGCGGCATCACCCAGGTGTGTGACGGTGGCCCAGGGCCTGGGGCTGTGTGGCAGGCTGTTGTGACACCGTCGAGGAGCCCAGGGGATCGGGCCCCCCACTGCTGAGCAGCCCACTGTCTCTGTGCCCCCAGCAGGCTGGGGCTGGCACAGGGCAGGGGCAGCCAGGCGAGTCTCGAGGCATGGTGGGACTGTCCTGGGCGTCCGAGGGTCCTGATGTCCCGCTCAGCTGGGCCGGCCCCTGGGACCAGAGAGTGGGGTTTGGGCAGGACACCCTTCCCCCAGTGGGGCTGCAACGGCGCTGCCAGCCCTGCCTGCGGAGCCCTCTCTCCACTCGGCTCCTGTCACTAGCAAAGCCCTTTTCCTCAGAGAGGTGACCCGCAGGGGTCAGTTCTCAGCTGGGTCTTCCTCCAACCAATCTCCATCCTGCCCCGCAAAGGACTTTTTGTTCTCTCGCTTCATCCACCGTGGGCTGACACTGTAATTCTCCTGCGGTACCTCATTTCCCTTTATTTCAAAGGCACTCCCCATGCTCACCCTCAGGTGGTCTTCAGTCCCCTCTGTCCCCAGGCCAAGGGGCAAAGGCTTGTGATAGAAAGAGGAGGAGGGACCTCACACCCATTAGGAGGGCCACTATCCAAAAAAGGGAAAATAACAAATGTTGGTGAGGATGCGGAGAAACTTGAGCCCTTGCGCACTGCTAGTGGGAATGTAAAATGGCGCAGCTGCTGTGGAAGACAGTATGGAGGTCCCTAAAATAACTAAATATGGCATTACCATATGACCCAATAATTCCACTTCTGGACTTATACTCAAAAGAATTGAAAGCAGGCACCTGGAACAGGTATCTGCACACCCATGTTCATAGCAGCGTTACTCACAGTAGCCAAAAGGTGGAGACAGCCCAAGTGTCCTCCAGTGAATGGATGAACAAAATGCGGTGTGTACATACAATGGAACATTACTCAGCCTTAAAGAGCAAGGAAATTCTGACACATGCTACAACATGGGGGAACCTGGGGGACATGACACGTGAAATTAGCCAGTCACAAAAGATCAAAGACTGTATGATTCCATTTATATGAGGGCTCTAGAGCAGTCAAATTCATAGAGACAGAAAGTATAATAGAATGGTGGGTGCCAGGGGCTGGGGGAGGAGAGAGTGGGGGTTAGTGTTTAAGGGGGTTCAGCTTAGGAAGACAAAATAATTGTGGAGAGGGATGGTAGTGATGTTTGCTCAGTATTATGAATGCGCTCAATGCCACTGAACTGTACACTTAAAATGGTCACCTGTAGGAGATGTGTATTTTACCATAGTTAAAAATGAAAGTAAAACAGGAGGAAGAGGAGGAGAGAGTGGCGGGGTGGGGAGGAGGATTGGGGAGGTGGGAGGCTGGGGTCTGACTGGCCTCAGGGAGCAAATGGGCTTCCCTGTCTCTTTCTCAGGAGGCTTTGCCCTCTCTGGGGCCAGGCTGAGGAAAGGGGTTTGGTGGAGTATAGGGCAGCATCACCAGGATGCAGAGTGTCCAAAGAGGCTGAAGGAAGGGCAAGACCTTGGGCCCAGGAGGATGGTCCTGCCACCGCTGGGCGTGGACCTGAGGAGCTCCATCTGCATTGGTCTCGGAGCTGCGTGTGGATTTCAGGAGACGCATGTCCCTGGGCATTGCCCAGGGGTCCTGAACTGGGGGTGGTTTTAGGTATTAGGGACCTGTGGGGGTGTGGCTTACCCCAGGAGTTGGGCAGGGGCTCTCAAGAATGCTCAAATCAGCTGAACATTATCTTTCCAGAGCCCTGCTGTGGCTGCAGGAACAAGGCAATCAGGAAGGGCAAGGAATCCTGGGGCCGCAGGACCAGGGTGGCCAGAGTCCTCACAGAGTGAGCAAAATGCCACGCCCCCCCAAATTCTCTTCTCCTGAAAACCATCAACACTTTGTGGCTAAGGCCAGTGACCTGGAAAATGCTGCCTCTTTTTATGGCACAGCTTGGGGTAAGAGGACAAGCCAGCTGGCATTTGGATGGGCACCATCGGGGACTTTCACAAAATGGCATTTCATCTTTTGACACTCAGTTTTGCAAATCCGCTTGCCTGGTCCAAGCTGACAGCCTCGTTCCAGGGCACGCTCACACATCCAGGGCAATGCGCCCACAGCAACCAGGCAAGGGGAGGCTGGAACAGTGACAGGCCAGCAAGCCAGGGTGGCCTTGCATTTCCCAGGCCTGTATTCCCAGGTTTTCTACCTGTGTCCCAGGACTGCGCTCAGGGTCTGGGTCAGCCCCGCACCTGTGACAGTGACATCGATGTTTTGGTTTGAAGCCAGGGCCCAGCTTGACCCCACTTCTGTGCCTTTGACCAGGCTGTGTGACAAGACATGTCCCCTCCCTAGACTGCTCCCTCCTCTGTGGCAGTGGAGTGGCAATAGTGAGCCACCTGAGATGGGGCAGGTGAGCACCTCACACAGCTACGCCATGCACCATCTTCGGTGTTCTTTCTCCATCACACACGTGTGTGGCCAGTGCAACAGGGTTACTCCGTGTCCTCTGAGAACAGGGGACCTGTCCCAGGAGTGGCATATGGACCCTTCTCTGGGCTTCCTCAATGCCATGCACCCCCGGCTCCTCCTCCCTCCCCAGGCACCCCCTCTGCATTCCTCGCCCTTATTTAAGAGTCATCCCTCGATGCCCAGCCTGACCCTCTCCACCTAATGACTTGGGAGACCCCCAGTTCCCAGATAGCTCCACAGCTCTCCCTCCAGCCCTGTCTTCCGAGCTCCAGCCATGTAAATCCAGCCTCGGTGCAAGTGTTGTCTCCTCTAAGATGCTCCAAAGGCACCTCCCGCTAACTATGTGCCACACCCACAGCGAGCCTCTCCACGATGCCTGGTCCCTCCCCTCCCTGGTGGGGCACTCTTCTGGTCTCTCGCCCAAGCAAGGCCTCCCCGTGCCCAGGACAGCAATGCCCACATCCTGGGCTCAAATATCCCGCGTTGAACAAGGGCAGGGATGAGCCGGCCCCAGGGAGGCCTCAGGACATCAGGCACTGGAGCCAGGGCAGGAGCCAGAAGGCGCCTTTCTATCTGGGACACCGGGTGTCCTTCCCAAGGACCGGGGGGCCCAGGTGGCCGCTCGTGGCCCTGGGCGGGCCCTGAGCCCCCTCTGCTTGGCCGCAGCACATCGCTGGAGGCACTGAAGAGCCTGCTGTCCACCACGGGGTACTGGCATGATTTTGCCCATCTGGAGCTGCAGGGGGCCTGGGAGCTCTTCACCGCCATCCACACCTACCAGAAGGGCGTGGGCCTCCTTGCCAGGTATGGGTGGACTAAGGGCAGGTGGAGGGATCCTGGGGGGCTGGTGTATGGACCACAGCAGTAGGGCCTGGGGCCTCTGGAGCCGCTCGTAGCCCCTAGGGCCTGCCTGTGAGCATGACCCTTCAGACTCGCAAATGCACATAGAGGCCTTCCAGCACGGGAAGGCACTTGCCCCCTGTGCCCGGGCACAGGCACACTGCCTCGGAGCCTGTGGATGCAGGTGCCTTTCCCCAGTCCCCACCCTGGCCTGGACCTCCTGGGGACAAGGGCTGTACCTGCCTCTCTGTCTCCCCCATGTCCATCGCAGGCCTGGCACGAAGTGCCAAGGAGCACAGGAACAGGCTCAAAGAATTGCCCACCCACATCAGGACACTCCTGGCCACTTGGCCCCCTAGGTTGGGTGGTGGCAGAGGGGTGGGTTCAGGGCAGTGACCACAAGCCCAGGCCCTGTCCTCCAGGGCCATGGTGCAGAGCCACTGCAGGCAGATCAAGGCAGTGCTCAGCCAGCTGCTGTCCAGCCTGCAGAAGAGCCATCAGGAGCGGGAGAGGAAGGTGGCCATGCTCATCCTCACTGAGGTAGGGGTGCAGTTGGGCCTGAGCCACCATCCTCCAGCCTGAACCTGCAGCTGACCTCACCCTGAGGGGGGTGGGGGCCGCCCAGGCAGACCCCTCACAGCCCAGCCTTCCCGTTCCCAGCTCTGCAGGGTGTCCACAGTCTGGGGCTCCTGGCTTGCCCCTGACCTATAGGCCCCCCTCAGCCTGCAGCCTCGGGGGACCTGTGTCTCCGCTCCCTCCTCTCTCGCTGCACGACCTCTGCAGAGCTGAAGGGGCACCATGGACTCAGTCAGACCCGGCCTTGAACTTAAGCCCTGTCCTGCCCCTGTGCGATCCGAGAGTAGCAGGAAGGGGATGGTCAGAGCCCGACATGCTAGGGTGTGGCCAGCTTTGCAGCTCCAAGCTCTGGGCAGTGGCAGGGCTAGAGACAGGGTGTGTCCTTTCCAAACTGACCAGTCAGGGAAACCCAAGTCAAAGCCTCATGCCGACTCCCACCCTCCAGTGGGTTGCCTGGGCCACCCTCAGGGGCTGTATCCTCAGGTGTCCCATGAGCCAGGCTGTTGACATATGTTGGCCCCAGCCTTGCTGTGTGATCTTCGGCAAGGCCCATTCCCTTTCTGGTCCTCAGTTTCCCCAGATGTACACTGAAGGGTTGAACCAGGTAGATTTCAAATGCCTGTTAATCAAGATATCCAGAGGGTGCTGGGCAACCACCCTCCCCAAACCCCTACCCAGACCCTGGTCCCGGAGCCCCACCCCTCGACACAGATACAGGCTCCCCGGAAAAGGGTGCTGAGCTTAACGGCCTGTCCTCCTGGGGGCTGCCCCAGTTCCTCTACAGCCCTGCCCTGCTGGAGGTCCTCCCCAGACAGGCTGCCCTGACTGTGCTGGGGCAAGGCCTCAGGCACCCCAGCCCCGAGGTCCGCGTGTTGAGCCTGCAGGGCCTGGGGAACATCCTCTTCCAACCGGAGAAGGTAAGGGCCGCTGGCGCACACCCCACCCAACAGAACAGCCAGGTGCAGCAGGTGTGGACGAGGCCCTCTGGGCTGGAATCCCAGCTCCGTCACTACTTCCAGTAATATGGATTGGGACACTGACTCCACTTCTCTGAGCCTCAGTTTCCTCATCTATAGAATGGAACAGGTTATGGGAGGGGTGAAAGTTTCTATTCCCTGGGGACAGAGTCTCCTCCACACCCAGGAGAGAGACGAATCCTACTACAGACTTTCAGGTGCCGCTGAGGAGCTGGTCAGGTGGCTCCCAAGCCTGGCCCAGAGAGAACGTCCTCTGAGAATCCTATGAACGGGCCCCGCTGCAAGCCGTCGTTGACTTACCGCTCCATTCCCAACCAATTCCACCCCATCACCATAACGACCCACATCCCATAATGAACAGCTGGGGGAGAAGGCCTGTGATGCTGCCTTTGGGGGATCTGGCCTTAGACCATCCACCGCCCCAATTCAGTCCATAGAATTCCAGCCATGGCCCTTGCTGAGGGCTCTGGGGCCCTGTGCAATGGTCAGGAGTCCAGGCCTGGACCAGTCCCCACTCTGGCACCTTCTAGCTGGCAGGTTTTCCAGCTCTCTGGGCCTCAGGGTGCATATCTATGAAATGGGAGTAGGTAGTACCAGCCTTGTGGTAGGCAGGTCACGGGTGCTGTGCTACAGCCAGTCCCCGGAACACGGCCACCCCTCTAACCATTTGCTCACGCGCAGCAGCAGCGACAATCTTTCATGCCCAGCACCTGGTGGGTCTTGCCAGGGGCTAACTCCGTAATACAAGGCCAAGTGAGAGACAGAGCTTTTCTCACCTGATCAGGAAGTGTGGCGCCTTCAGCTCCTCTCATCCACCCCAAGGGCTGCTTTAAGACCCCAGGGGAAGGTGACATGCTCAGTCCCCATTCTCTTGCTGT
>RJWJ010024628.1:0-24666 GCA_004363605.1 Indri indri | reverse complement strand
AAAAAAAAAAAAAAAAAAAAAAAAAAAAAAAAAAAAAAAAAAGAAGCCATGCATTTGTAGGCCATGTTAATTTATAACAGCTATACATACACACATAGAAACTTGATTTCATGTGCAGTTCAGAAATGCATTTGGAGCCTGGGGATCAAAATCTCCATGTACCTCTTCTGTTTTTCTCAAACAGCTTCTTAAAGGGAAATAGGACAGACAGACCCTAGACTAACTTTGGTAAGTTTGCAAAAACTGCTTTCCCACTGTCCACCTCTTTTTAAACTCTCTTCTGCTTCTACTTCTTTCATGCTTCCCATCTTCCAACCCCTTAATAAAATATCTGATCACTGTTTATAATACTTTAAGAAACTTATTCTCACTAAAGTATTAATAATACCTCATTCTGCTGTTGTCTTTTAAGCATTATCTCTCAAAATAGGGAATGCATTTTTTGGTCAGTGTGACCCTAAACTAATTTAGGCTTACAGAGCTAAACAAGGTTTAATCTTCTTAGAGTGACTTGAAGGGTAGTGTGAGGGATAGAAGAATCAGACTACAATTTGTTTCTCCCATGATATCCCCAGTGTCCTCTTTACTTGAAGAAATAGATTAACTGAAAATGCTGCCCTCTGCCACACTTCCCTGCCTAAGCATAGGTTAGGACCCAGGCTTTGCCGTTTTCTCTCCTTCTGCTTCAAGACTCTCAGATACATTTGGTATATTTTCTGAATGCAGGTACAGTATTCTAGGGTTTTTTTTAATTTTTTACAAAAAGTAGTTTAAAGTAAGCCGCTATATTTGACATCATCTGTTATACAGTTTCTGACAAAAACATTTTCTCTTTGTTAATAGATGCATGTTTTTACTCAATAAATGTGTGCTGTGTTTCTGTGCCAGACACTGATTTTATTCTTTTAAAAGAGATTCAAGTTGTTTGTGGTAACATGCATGCATATAAAAAGGATGTTAAAATTGAAATATAAAAATAAAATCATGAGAATTAGAAAAAAAAGTATGCCAACATCCAGGGTTAACAGGTAATTTACTGACACAACAGGCAAGAAGAGAAACTTAGCAGTTTACATAATAACTATGTGGCAGAAAGCATGCTAATTCTTCAAGAGATACTTTGTTGCGGATACTAAAATTTTAAAAATATTTAACGGAAGGTACTTATACAAGGACTAGTGAACTGGATGTCTTTGGTTTTGCAGCAAATCAATTAGGACCTTGTTAGTTGCAAGTGCTAGTACCTAAGGCAAACTGGCTAACCCAAAGGGAATTTGTTGGCTGGATTCATGTCTTAGTCAATGTCATAGAGACATTTTCTTCTTTCTCAGATATCTTTTCAATGCTGGCCCTTTCTCAGGTTCTACAATGGCAAGATGGCAATAACAGGTCCAAACTTTACATCTTCTCTTATATCTAGCTCCTAGGGGTAGAGTCAACTCCATAAGAAATACTTGACCTGAAAGTGGGAAGAGAAGTAATCATTCTGATGGAAAGTAATGTATTATAACCAAAATAAGAGTAAATAGATGGTAGGTAAAAAATCATGTTTCCTATTTTCCTTTTGGCTGCCCAATATCCTCCCCATAATATACTTTTTTAAATGCCTATGCCTACATAAAATGCATGTATCACTCTTCCCCAAACAGAGAATACCTGAGGTCTCATCCACTTCTGTAATGTATCTTCGTGACCAAAAACTCTAGGTGATGTACAGTTCCCTCAGGGAAGGATGATGGATGACTTATAGCTAAGTTTTTTTTTGTTGTTGTTTCTCTTCAATATTATTATGTCTTTCATTTGAAATTTAGTTAGGCTTATTTGTTTCAATTTGCTTTCAAGTTTAGTCTCCTATTCTTACTGATTTAGTTTTATTTTTTAAATATGTAGAATATTAACATGTTTTCAAAAGTCCAAACTAGATGGAAATACTTCTCCACCCCATTTTTCCACATCCCTTGTAGTTAACCAACTTCATTGTTTTCTGGTTTATCCTTTCTGTGTTTCTTTATGTAAAGATAAATGTATATATGTATTCTTTCTTATTTCCCCCTTATGCAAAAGGTAGCATACTCTATGTGCTTACACTTCGCTTTTTTACTTACTTTGTAAATTCATATTGATTCATAGATATTCTCCATATTCCTTTTTACAGCTATATAGTAGGTCATTGTGTATATGCGTTATAGTTTATTCAACCGAACTCCTATGCTTTGACACATAATTTCCAGTATTTAGAGGACCTTAATGAAGTCTTCTCATTAGCAGCCTACTTTCTCTCAGTGTCCCTAGGCACCAGAGAGTGACTTAGGTCAGTGTTCCTCAAATTGTGGCTCCTGGACCAACAGCATCCATGTCATCAGGGAACTTATTAGAAATGCAGATTCTGGAGCCCACTTCAGATCTACTGAATCAGAAACTGATACTGGGACCAAAAAAAATCTGTAGTTTAATAAGGCGATTCTTCAGGTGATTTTGAGGCATTCTCAAATTTGAGAACTACTCATTTAGGAGTCAATTAAGCACAAATTATTTACCTGGTTTGGGGATTCTCTGATAAAATGGCACCTTTAAAATTTTAACCTTATTTTTGATTATTATCATTTGCTGAACACCTAGAGTTAGAATCAAACCTGAAGATTTTGCTAAGTCATAATCTTTGAACATAGAATCGAGCCTGGGAATAATTTTTACTTCTTATCTTTTATTGTTATTTTTATGTCTCCTAAACTATAATAAACTTCAGCTTCCCAAACTGAAGCTTATTGTCTTTGGTGGACAAAATATAAGTAACCTGAGTTAAGAAATTCTGTTTCCTCACCATCATTTCTTAAAATCACATATTCTTCCTTTAAAAATGTTTCTGTCCCTTTCCTATTTATCTATTAACATGTATTGAAAAACAACAGAAGATTCCCTTTGTTGTTGTTAGCATTTTTATAAACTTTGGTTCATTTTAGCCTGGTTAGATAATATCTCTAGTGATTGATACCATGCAATTATAATTAATATTCTATTATTTAAAAATTTGAGTTTGTCAATTTGTTTATATTTAATCTCTTCTGGAAGCTCCCTCGAAGCAATCAAATCCCTTTTTATATTGTATTATTTTGGATGACTCTCACCTGTTATTTTTTATTATTATTATTTCAGCATATTAAGGGGGTACAGAAGTTTACATTACATGTTTCCCTTGCCCCCCACCCCAAGTCAGAGCCAATTGTATATATTGAATTATTTTCCTGTTATAATCTTTGGATTATAAATATCTGATTTGCAAAATTTTCCAAGTTGACTCTCCTTAAATCTGGGGTTATGTGTGTGACTGTCCCCAGTATTCTCTTAATTTGCTATCACAAACTTAACATGATAATGATCCCTTTTGTTCAAGGTTCCTATTACTTTCTTTTTTTTTACTTTCTTTAAATTTCAAAATATTAAGGAGATACATGTGTTTTTGTTACATGGATAACTTGTATAATGCTTAAGTCAGGGCTTTTGTTGTGCCCGTCACCAAAATAGTGTTCATTGTACCCAACAGGTAAGATTTTATCCCTCACCCGCCAACCTTCACCCCTTTTTGATTTCTTATGTTCTCCATATCACTTTGTGCACATGTGTAGCCATCATTTAGCTCTCACGTATTAGTGAGAACATATGATGTTCAGTTTTCCATTACTGAGATACATTTGTGTGTATGTGTATGTGTGCATATCTCACATTTTTTATTCACTCATGAATAGATGGACACTGAGGTTGATTCCACATCTCTCCAATTGTGAACTGTGTTTCAATAAATGTTAGACTGCAGGTGTCTTTTTAATAAGACGACATCTTTTCCTTTGGATAGATATCCAGCAGTGGGAATATTAGATCGAATGGTAGGTTTACTTATAGCTCTTGGAGGAATCTCCATACTGTTTTTAATAGACGTACGAATTTGCAGTCCCATCAACAGTGTATAAATGTTCCTTTCTCTCTGCATCCACAACAGTATCTATTTTTTTGACATTTTAATAATGGCCATTCTGATAGGAATAAGGTGGTATCTCATTGTAGTTTTAATTTGAATTTCCCTGATGATTAGTGAGGTTTAGCATTTTTTCGTATGGTTGTTGGACATTCGTTTGTCTATCTTCTTTCAAAACTTCTGTTCATGTCTTTGCCCGCCTTTTGGTGGGGTTGTTTGCTTTTTCCCTTGCTGATTTATTTGAGTTGTTTGTAGATACTAGATATCAATCCTTTGCTGGATGAATAATTTATGAATGTTTTCTCCCATTCTGTAAGTTGTCTATTCACTCTCTTGATTATTTCCTTTGCTGTGCAGAAGCTTTTTTTTTTTTTTTTTTTTTTTTTTTTTTTTTTTTTTTTTTTTTTTTTTTTTTTTTTTTTTTTTTTTTTTTTTTTTTTTTTTTTTTTTTTTTTTTTTTTTTTTTTTTTTTTTTTTTTTTTTTTTTTTTTTTTTTTTTTTTTTGTGATGGAGTCTCACTCCCTTGCCTGGGCTAGAGTGCCATGGAATCAGCCTTGCTCACAGCAACCTCAAACTCCTGGGCTCAAGCAATCCTACTTCCTCAGCCTCCCGAGTAGCTGGGACTACAGGCATGCACCACCATGCCCGGCTAATTTTTTCTGTGTATATTTTTAATTGTTCAGCTTATTTATTTATTTATTTGTTTATTTATTTTCAGTAGAGACAGGGTCTCGCTCTTGCTCAGGCTGATCTGAAACTCCTGAGCTCAAACGATCCACCTGCCTCGGCATCCCAGAGTGTTAGGATTACAGGCGTGAGCCATCATGCCTGGCCATGAAGCTTTTTAATTTAATTAAATCCCATTTATTCTTGTTGGTGGTTAATATGCCTTTGAGGTCTTAGACATAATTTCTTGCCTAGGCTGATGTCTAGAAAGAGTTTTCCCCCTGTTTTCACAAAGAACTTTTATGATTTCATATCTTGCATTTAAGTCTCTTATCAATCTTGAATTAATTTTTGTATATGACGAGAGATATGGGTCCTGTTTCATGCTTCTGCATATGCCTGTCCAATTTTCCAAGCACCTTTATTGAATAGGGCTTCTTTTCCCCAGTGAAGTTGTTGTTTGCTTTGTTGAAGATCCTTTGGTTGTAGATGGTTTTATATCTGGGTTCTCCATTCTGTTCCATTGGTCAATGTCTCTAAATTTATACCAGTATCATGCTGTTTTGGTTACTGTAGCCTTGTAGTATAATTTGAAGTCAGGTAATGTGATGCCACCAGATTTGTTACTTTTGTTTAAGACTGCTTTGGCTCTTTTATGGTTCCAAATGGAACTTAGGATTACTTTTCCTAAATCTTTGAAACATGATATTGGTATTTTGATGGATATTGCATTGAATCTGTAAATCACTTTGGGCGGTATGGACATTTTGACTATGTTGATTTTACCAATCCATGAGCAAGGGATGTTTTTCCATATGTTTGTGTCATCTACAGTTTCTTTCATCATTGTTTTGTAGTTCTCCTTATAGAGATCTTTCACCACCTTGTTTAAGTATATTCCTAGGTATTTTATTTTCTTTGTACCTCATGTGAATGATATTGAGTCCTTGAGTTGACTCTCATCTTGAGTGCTATTAGTCTAAAGAAATGCTACTGATTTGTGTACATTGATGTTGTAACATGAGACTTTCCTGAATCTATTTATCAATTTCAGGAATCTTTTTGTGGAAGGTTTAGGGTTTTCTATATTAAAGATCATATCATCAACAATCACAGATAGATTGACCTCCTTTGTGATTTGGATGCCCTTTATTTCTTTCATCTTGCCTTATTGCTCTGTGCAGGACTTCTAGTACTATGCTGAATAGAAGTGGTGACAGTGTACACCCTTGTCTTCTTAGGGGGGATGTTTTCAACTTTTCCCCATTCAGTGTGATGTTGTCTGTGGGTTTGTGATATATGACTTTTATCATTTTTAGGTATGTTCTTTTTATGCCTAGTTTGTTGAGGGTTTTTATCATGAAAGAGTGTTGGATTTTATTGAATGCTTTTTCTGCATCTATTAAGATAATCATATGATCTTTGTTTTTGTTTCTGTTTATGTGGTGAATGTATTCATTGATTTGCATATGTTGAACCATCCCTGTATCCCTGGGATGAAACTCATTTGATCATTCAGTTTGCTAGTATTTTCTTGAGAATTTTTGCATCTATGTTCATAAAGTATACTAGTTTGTAGTTTTCTTTTCGGGTTGAATTATTTCCTGTCTTTGGTATCAAGATGATACTGCCTTTGTAGAATGAATTAGGGAGGATTCCCACCTTCTCAATATTGTGGAATAATTTGTGTAGGATAGGTGCCAGTTCTTCTTTGTAGGTCTGGTAGAATTTTTTTGTGACTCTGTTCTGGGGCTTTTTGTTGTTGTTGCTCAGTTTTTTTTGTTTGTTTGTTTTGTTTTTTTACTGCTACAATCTAGCTGCTAGTTATTGGTGTGTTCAGGATTTCTATTTCTTCCTAATTCAGGCTTGAGAGGTGTGTGTTTCCAGGAATTTATGCATTTCTTGTATGTTTTATAGTTTTTGTACGTAGAGGTTTTTGTAGTGTTCACAGATGTAATGTTGCATTTCTGATGGATCAGTAGTAATGTCCTTTTTTCATTTCTGATTGAGCTTACTCATGTCTTTTCTCTTCTATTTCTGATTAATCTGGCTAGTGGTCTATCGATTTTGTTTATCTTTTCAAAGAACCAGCTTTTTTTTTTTATTGCTCCTTTCTAATGTTTTTTGTTGTTGTTCTGGTTTCCAGAATTTAAGGCTATGAACTTTGCCTTAGGCTTTTGGCTTATCCCATGGATTTTGATCACTTGTGTCCCCCTTTTCATTCAGTTCAAGGAATCTTTTGATTTCCATCTTAATTTTATCATTGGCCCAAGGATCATTCAGCAGCAGATTGTTTAATTTCAATGACTTTATGTAGAATTAAGAGTTTCTCTTAGAATTGATTTCTGGTTTAATTCCACTGTGGTCTAAGAAGATACATTATATGTCTTTGATATTTTTTAATTTTTCTGAGACTTGCTTTGTGGCCTAAGATATGATCAATCATGGAAAATGTCCCATACAGTGATTAGAAGAATGTATGTTCAGTAGTTTTGGGGCAGAATGTTCTGTAAATGTCTGTTAGGTCCATTTATTCTAGAGTACTGTTTAAGTCCAGTGTTTCTTTATTTTCTGCTTTGATGAAATGTCTAGTTCTGTCTTTGGAGTGTTGAAGTCCCCAGCAATTAAGATGATGCTGTTTATTTCTTTTGTTAGATCTAGAAGCATTTGCTTTATGAAACTGGGAACTCCTGTGTTAGGTGCATATATACTTAGGATTGTTGTTGAATTGCTTCCTTTACCATCTTTGATTTTATTACCATTGTTCATTTAAAGTCAATTTTCTCTGATATGAGAATAGCTGCACCTACTTTCTTTATGTTTCCATTTGCCTGAAATATTTTTTTGTTTCGTTTTGTTTTTTTACATCCTGTAACCTGAATCTGGGTGAGTCCTTGTGGTTTAGGTGTGTTTCTTGGAGATAGCAAATACTTGTGTTGTGTTTTTTAATCCATTCAGCCAGCCTATGTCTTTTCAGTGGGGCATTCAGACTGTTCACATTGAGTGTTAGTATCACTATGTGGGATCCTGGTCTGCTCATGAGGTTGGATGATATCTTATTGTTTTCCTTTCCCTCTTCTGCTATTATTTTACATGAGTTTGAGCTATAACTTTTGGGTGTTTTTATACTGGTGGGTATCTTTTGTGCTGTTGCATGTATAATGCACTTTTGAGCATTTCCTTAAGGGCAGGTCAAGTAGTGACAAATTCCCTTAGTATTTGCTTGTCTGGAAAAGTCTTTATTTCTCCATCATTTATGAAACTTAGTTTTGCAGGATACACAGTTCTTTGCTGGCAATTGTTCTGTTTGAGAAGATTATAAATGGGGCCCCAGTCCCTTCTCTCTTGTAAGATCTCTGCTGAGACATCTGCTATTAGCCTGATGGGGTTTCCCTTGTAGTTCAGCTATTGCTTTCATCTTGCAGCTTGTAATAATAGAATTTTCTCCTTCATTTTGACTTTGTCCAGATTTATGACTGTGTGTCTTGAGTATGTCCTATGTGCTATGAATCTTCCTCGTGTTCAGTGATAATCTTGTATCTGGATATCTGAATCTCTGGCCATACCAGAGAAGTTCTCCTCATCTCTTGAATAGGTTTTCCATGCTTTTTGCTTCTTCTTCTCTCTCTCTGGGATACCTATGATTTGTATATTGGGCCTTTTCATGTAGTGCCATTATTTTCCTGAGTGATTGTTCATTCTTCTTTATTCTTTACCTACATCATTGACTGTCTGGGTTAGTTTGAAAGCCTTGTCTTCAAGCTCTGTAATTCTTCTGTTAGGTCTAGCCTATCGCTGAAGCTTTCTGCTGTATTTTGTAGTTCTCTAAATGACTCTTTCATTTCTCTGAGTTCTGTTATGTCCTTTCTTATGTTGTTTGTCTCTTTAGCAAGTTTTTCATATTTTTCATACTTGTACTAAAATATTTTTTGGTTCGTTTGTGTTGGTTTTCAACTTTCTCAATTCCATTCATCTTGTTTGCCATCCATATTCTGAATTCCATTTCTGACATTTCTACAATTTCCTTATGGTTGGGGGTATATTGCTGTGGATCTATTTTGAACCTTTGGGGGGGGGTGTCAAACTAGCTTGTTTTATCATTTTGAAAGAATTTTTCTGCTGGTTTCTTCTCATCTGATACCTCTTCTCTCAGTTTGGGGATGATAGGTTTACAGCATACCTGTTCTTTGCTAGGAACTCTCCTATTCAGTGAAAAGGAGGAGAGGTCCCTAGATAATGCTTTTTGTGTCCTACTCTGGAGTATTGACCTGCTGTGAGAGGAGCAGCTGCACTGTGACACTGTAACACAGCTGTTCTCCTGCATCATCTTGTTCCTCTGCAGTTGTCACAGTCTAATCTGGTGCTGGGGGATATTTGTTCAGATTGGTGAGATGGTCCCTAGGGCACTGTTGGAAAGTCGAGCAGGGAGCTGTATAAATCCTTATCCATGGAGGTGGGTTGCAGGACCTTAGCAGATGCCTGGATGCATCACCAGACCTCAACCAGTACCTGGGTGGGTCACGGGACCTGGGCCACTGCTGAGGGGTCTTTGTGTACAGTGGTGGTTTGGTCCGTTGGCCACTTTTGGAAGCTTGGGCAGGGGGCTGGGTGAGTCTATCTCCACTGAGGTGGGTATTTCAGGAAATTATTCTGCCTTGGTCACCAGTGGTGGTGGCAGTGGCTGTCTGGTAACGCTATCCAGGCAGTGGCCACAGATGTTAGGGCTAAAGGCATTCACTCCATCCAAGCCTACGTTTAATGGCAATAGGTGGCAGAGGGCAGCTGATGGCTAGTGGGTCTATGGTGGAGTGCTGGATCACAGGCATGGCATTTCATAGCTGTGGGGGCATGGCCACATGGGTATGTTGGGGCATGGACCTATGCTGGGCATCATGGTTTGTGAAGGCATGGGTCTTGGTGCAGTGGTGCATGGGGCTGAGGTGCTTGCTTCACTAACCAGCCAGCATGCAGGGTCTGGGGCTTGTTCTGCTAGTTGGTGCTCAGGGCCATGGGGCATGGATTGCCAGCTGGAGTACAAAGCCAAGGGCCATGGCCCACTATGAGGCATGCAGGGCAGGGGGTGTGGCCTGCCAGCTGGCACATAAATCCAGGGGAGGTGACTCCCCGCCCAGCGTGTGTGTCTCCAGGTCTGTGGCCTGCCCATTGGCATGCAGAGTGGGGGATATGGGCCTCTGCTTATCACATGGGTACACGGGGGCATGGACCTGTGCTGGGAATCAGGGTCTGTGAGGGCATGGGTATTGGTGCAGTGGTGCATGGGACTGATGTGCCTGCTTCATTGATCAGCGCATGGGGTCCTGGGGCCTCTGCTGCTGGATGGCTGGGGCTTTCTTCTCACACATGTCCCGCTGAGGCTGCTACCATGGCAGTTTGAGCTCCCTGTTGGGGAGACACCTAGCTCCCAGACAAGGGAGTGCGAGAGTGTAAGCTCTACTTGCTCCCTCCCTGCCCCAGCAACTGGTTATTTGGGGGCATTTGCAGTGAAAATGATCCTGGTGTAGACTGGGTGCTCTAGATGCAAGATCTCAGAGTGCTGTCAGCTGTAACAACCTGGGAACCAAGGCCAGCAGGTCCTTGATGAGCCTGTTCTCTGATGCAACTTCACTTTACTGTTTCCAAGCAGTTACCTGGATCAGTACGAAGGCCCACAGTAGTGGGGGGGGGGTGTGACCCTTACAGCTCGAGTTGCAGTTTCCATGTGGGGAGTGTGGAAACCTGGGGTTTTCTCCTTTATCACTTCCCCACGTGTGGGGGACTCCCCCAGGTACCTTCTGATCTTGGTGGGTGCATCGCCCCATCCCTTTCTCCTTCACTCTGAGTGTCTCCTCTCAGTTCTGTGATGATTTATGATGCTCTCTCCAAGAGGGTCCATCCATAGGTGGGTATCCACTTGCAGGTTTTCATCCTCTCCTAGATAGCAGTGTGTGTGGGCTGCTTCTATAGTTAGATATTTTGGTCCTCTACCTCTGTCACTTCATATCAGTGGTGGTCTTTCCCTGTATATCAAAATTTAATTTAAAGTGTCAGTTTTCTTGTGTTTTTCTGTCTTCTGAAAGATAAAATTTTCAGCAGGGCAACTAAAGAATTTTTTTAGGAGTACCGTTCTTATCAAAATGACACTTCATGTTTGACGACTTCGTGAGAGGTGATGACCTTCTCTTTAAGGACTACATCTTTCCTGTGTATCTATCATTGTAATCTTGGGAATGCAACACTAGTGCCTTTGATTAGGTTGACTATGCTCTAGTGTATTACTGTAACTTGGGGTTTTCCTTTGATCATCACCCACATATTTAGTCACATGATCGTCCTCTTTTTTTTTTCCTCTTGATCATTTCTTTACAGGTATACAACTTAGAGATGACAAAAAATATAACAGAGAAGCCACCTGAGGTGAGTATTCCATTACTAGAGATAGTCAAACAAAAGCTGGTGACCGTTTGTCTTTCATATTTTAAGAAAGGATCAAGCATTGGATAAGGGTATAGAATGATGGTTATTGTTCTTTCTACAACTAAGTATATGATGCTGAGCATAAATGTAATGCTACCATCACTACTTCTTCTAATTAGATATATAATAGGACATAATTTTTTAAAAATTTTTTATTTCACCATACTACAGGGGTACAAATGTGTGGGTTGCATATATTGTCTTTTCCCTATCCGATTCAGAGCTTCAAGTGTGTCCATCCCACGGACGATGCGCACCACACACATTAAGTGTGAATATACCCATCCCCTCCTCTGCCCTCCCACCTGCCTGACACCTGATGAATGTTACTATTATATGTGCACATAACTATTAATCAATTAATACCAATTTGATGGTGAGTACATGTGGTGCTTGTTTTTCAATTCCTGTGATACTTCACTTAGAATGGGTTCCAGCTCTATTCAGGAGAATACAAGAGGTGGTAGATCACCATTGTTTGTTGTGGCTGAGTATAACACCATGGTATACATATAACATATTCTATTAATCCTCTCATGTATTGGTGGGCACTTCAGTTGTTTCCACATCTTTCCAATTGTAAATTGTGCTGCTATAAACATTCGAGTGCAGATGTCTTTTTTATACAATGTCTTTTTTTCACTTGGATAGATGCTCACTAATGAGATTGATGGATCAAATGGTAGCTCCACTTTTAGCTCTTTGAGGTATCTCTATATTATTTTCCATAGAGGTTGTACTAGTTTGCAGCACCACCAGCAGCATATGAGTGTTCCTATCTCTCTGCATCCATGCCAACGTTTATTGATTTGGGACTTTTTGACAAAAGCCATTCAAACTGGAGATAAGGGATATCTCATTGTGGGTTTGATTTGAATTTCCCTGAAGATTAGAGCTGTTGTGCATTTTTCATATGTTTGTTAGCCATTAGTCTATCTCCTTTTGAACAGTTTCTGTTCATATAGCTTGCCCAATTTTTAATGGGGTTGTTTGATTTTTTCTTGCTGATTTTTCTGAATAGTATATAGACTCTAGTTATCAGCCCTTTATCAGATGTGTAGCATGTGTATATTTTCTCCCATTCTGTAGGTTGTCTGTTTGATCTCGTGATAGTTTCCTTGGCTGTGCAGAAGCTTCTTAATTTGATCGGGTACCATTTATTTATTTTTATTGTTGCTTTGATTGCCTTTGGGGTCTTCTTCATAAATTCTTTCCCTAGGCCAATGTCTATAAGAGTTTTTCCAACATTATCTTCTAGAATTATTATAGTTTCTTTCCTTATGTTTGAGTCCTTATCTATCGTGAGTTGATTTTTGTGAGAGGTGAGAGGTGAGAAGTGTGGATCCTTTTCAGTCTTTTACATGTGGCTATGCAATTTTCCCAGCACCATTTATTGAATAAGGATTATTTTTACCAGTGTATGTTTTTGCCTGCTTTCTCAAAGATTAGATGGCTATATATGGATGGTTTTATATCTGGGTTCTCAGTTCTGCTCCATTGGTCTACGTCTCCGTTCTTGGGCCAGAACCAGGCTGTTTTAGTTACTATAGCTGAGTAGTATAGCTTGAAATCTGGTAAATTGATGACTCCCAGTTTGCACTTTTTGTTTAAGATTGCTTTTTCTTTTTTTTTTTTTTTATTTCAGGGTGTTATGAGGGTACAAACATTATGGTTACACTGTATGTCTTTGCCTCACCCAAGCAAGGGTTAAAGGTATGCCCTTCCCCCCTACAATGCTCCCCGTGCCCTTTAGTTGTAGGTTTACTTCGCCAAATCCCCCTAATCCCTGGAGAGTATTACTGCCATGTGATCACCCTAGTGTTGATCAGTTAGTACCAATTTGATGGCGAGTACAAGTGGAGCCCATTCTTCTGATCTTGTGGTGCCTCACTTTGGATAATGTGCTTAAGTTTAATCCAGGAAAGTATAAGAGGTTCTAGATCACTGTCATTTCTTATGATTGAGTAATATTCCATTGTATACATATACCAAATTTTAATAATCCACTCACAGATTGACGGGCACTTGGGTTGTTTCCACATCCTTGCAATAGTGAATCC
Source organism: Indri indri (assembly GCA_004363605.1). Lineage (NCBI taxonomy): Eukaryota > Metazoa > Chordata > Mammalia > Primates > Indriidae > Indri > Indri indri. The sequence goes on along the minus strand of RJWJ010024628.1, from coordinate 11,496 downwards.
TGCTGCCTTCTCTGGTTCCATACAAAGAATAGAATTGTTTTTTCAAGATCTGCAAAATATGATGTTGGTATTTTAGTAAGGATTGCATTGAATCTGTAGATCATCGTGGGTACTGTGGACATTTTAACAATGTTGATTCTGCCGACCCATGAACATGGTATGGTTTTCCATCTGTTTACATCTTCTGCTATTTTCTTCCTCAGTATTTTGTAGTTCTACCTGTAGAGGTCTTTCACCTCCTTAGTTAGATATATTCCTAGGTATGTTATTTTCTTTCTTGCTACTGTGAAGCGTATTGAGTCATTGATTTGTTTCTCAGTTTGACTGTTGTTGGCATATAGGAATGCTACCTATTTCTGTACATTGATTTTTTAACCTGACACTTTGTTGAATTCATTTATCCATTCCAATGGTCTCACGGCAGAATCTTTGGTGTTTCTTGTATATAAGACCATATCATCAGCAAAGCAAAAGTTTGGCCTTTTCTGCCCCCATTTGGAATCCCTTGATTTCCTTTTCTTTTCTGATTGCTATCGCTAGAATGTCCAGCACTATGTGGAATAGAAGTGGTGATAGAGGACAACCTTGTCTGGTTCTAGTTCTAAGCGGGAATGCTTTCAATTTTCCCCATTCAATATGATGTTGGCTGTGGGTTTGTCGTATATGGCTTTTACCATTTCTAGCTAAGTCTCATCTATGCCTATTTTGCTAAGTGTTTTTACCAAAAAAGGATGCTGAGTTTTGTTGAATGCTTTTTATGAATCTATTGAGAGGATCATATGGTCTTTGTTTTTACTTCTATTTATGTGTTGAATTAAATTTATAGATTTCCATGTGTTGAACCATCCCTGCATCTCTGAGATGAAGCATACTTGTTCACGATAGATAATTTTTTGATACGCATCTAAATTCGGTTTGCTCGAATTTTTTTTTTATTTGCGAATTTTTGAATCTATATTCATAAGGGATATTGGTCTGCAGTTTTCTTTTTTCGTTGCATCCTTTCTTGGTTTTGGTATCAGGGTGATGTTGGCTTCATAAAATGTGTTGGGGAGGATCCCTTCCTTCTCTATGTTGTGGAATAATTTCTACAGGATAGGCACCAGTTCTTCTTTGTAGGTTGGTAAAATTCAGGTGTGAAACCCTCTGGTCCAGGACTGTTTCCTTTAGGAAGATTTTTTATTGCTGCTTCAATTTCAGTTTGATATTGGTCTGTTCAGGAATTCTGTTTCTTCCTGATTGAGCCAAAAGAGGCTATGCATTTCTAAAATTTGTCCTTTTCTTCCACATTTTAAAGTTTATTTTCATAGAGATTTTTCTAGTATTCATAGATGATATTTTGTGTTTCTGTGGTATCAGTTTTAATTTCTCCTTTTTCACTCATGATTGAATGTATTAGAGTCCTTTCTTTTCTACTTGTGATTAATCTGGTGAGAAAAAAGTCAATTTTGTTTATTTTTTCAAAGAACCAACTTTTTGTTTTATTAATCTTTCCTATTTTTTATCAAATTCATTTAGTTCTGATCTGATTTTGTTGTTTGTTTTCTTCTGCTGTGTTTGGGGTTAGTTTGCTCATCCTCTGCAGTTCTTTGAGAAGTTTCATTAGATTGTTGACTTGTGATTTGTCTTTCTTTTGGATGTAAGTATTTATGGATATAAATTTTCCTCTCAGGACTGCTTTAGCTGTGTCCCACAGATTTTGATTACTTGTGTCTCCTTTTTCATTTAGTTCAAAGAATCTTTTAATTTCCTCCTTAACCCAATAATTGCTCAGGAGAAGTTTGTTCAGTTTCCATGACTTTGTGTAGAGATGAGAGTTTCTGTTGGAGTTGATTTCTAATTTTATTCCACTGTGTTCCGGGAAGATGTATGGTATAATTTCTGTTTTTTTAAAAATATGTTGAGACATGGTTTGTGGCCTATGATATGGAAAATCTTAACGAATGTCTCATGAGCTGATGAGAAAAATATATATTCTGTGGTTTGGGGGTAGAATGTTCTATAAATGTCTCTCAGGCCCATTTGTTCTAGAGTTGTGTTTATGTCCATTGTTTCTTTGTTTATTTTCTGTTTGGAGGATCTGTCCTGTTCTGTCAGAGGGTGTTGAAGTGTCCAGCTATTATCGTGTTGTTGTTTATCATTTTGTTTAGATCAAGTAGGATTTGCTTTATGAATCTGGGTGCACCTGAGTTAGCTCTGTAAATATTTAGAATTGTGATTTTTTTCTTGTTGAATTGTACCCTTCAGCATCATATAGTGACCATCTTTGTCTTCCATTACTTTTGTTGATTTGAAGACTAAGGTATCTGAAATCAGATCTGCTACACCAGCTTCTCTTTGGTTTCCATTTATATGGAATATTATTTGACATCCCTTTACCTTGAGTCTGAATGTATCCTGTGGGTTAAATGCATTTCCTGAAGACAACAGATACTTGGCTTGTGTATATTTATCCATTCATCCAGCCTATGTCTCTTTAGTGGGCTGTTGAAGCCATTCATATTTATTGAAAGAACTGATAATTGGGGCAGATTTCTGTTCATCCTGTTGGGTTGAAACTTGTTGCTTTGTTTTCTTTCTTTAGCTATTGTGGTTTCTGGCCTTTGTTCATTAGCTTTTGGATGATTTTATGCTGGTTACTGTCTATAATTCTGATCCGCGTGTAACAATGTTCTGAGGACTTCCTGGAGGGCAGATCTCGTCTTGATGAATTCCCTCAGTCTTTGCTTCTCTGGAAAGGTCTTTATTTCTCCTTTTCGTAAGAAACTTTATTTTGCAGAATAAAAAATTCTAGGCTAGGCATTATTTGCTTTGAGAAGACTGAGCATGGGGTCCCAGTCTCTTCTGGCTTGTAAAGTCTCATTTGAGAAGTCTGCAATTAGTCTGATAGGTTTTTCCATTGTATGTTAACTGCTGCTTTCCTTATGGCTCATAGGGGGGCCTCTTTCATGTTTATTTAGGCCAGTCTGATGACTATGTCTCGTGGTGTCTTCCTGTTTGCAATGAATCTCCCAGGAGTCCTTTGAACCTCTTATACCTGCATACCTAGATTTCTAGCAAGACCAGGTAAATTTTCCTCCATTATATCTTCAAATAGTTTATTCAACCTTTGGGTATTTTCTTCACCCTCAGGGATGCCTATGATTTTTATTTTAGGCCTCTTCACATAATCCCTCATTTCTTGTAGGCTTTGCTCTTTTCTCTTATTTCTCTGCTGTATCTCTGCAAGTGACTTGTTTGTTTGAAAGGTGTTATCTTCAATCCCTGAGATGTTTCTTCTGTTTGATCTGCCCAATTCTTGATGCTTTCCACTGTGTTTTGTAATTCCTGCATTAAATTCTTCATTTCTAGAAGTTCTGCTTGATGTTTTCTTTAATATTTCACTTTCTTTACTGAATTTTTCTTCCAAGTCCTGGATTTTTTCTTTTTTATAGTTTCTTTTCATTGGGTATATATTTTCTCTTGCATATCATTGAGTTCTCTTACAATTCATGTTCATAATCCTTCATGTGTCATTTCAGTGTTCTGAATTTGGTTGTTATCCATTCCCAAAGAGCTGGTGTTCCCCTTTGGAGGTGTTGTTTCAGTTTGACTCTTCATAGTTCCGGAGTTCTTTCCAATTCCCTCCCATCTGGAGCAGCTGCTGCTTCTTATCTTTGGATTTTTGATTAGATAATGAAATACTCAGTTTACTCTCTGAGCCGGTAGGAGGTGCTCTTGGTGAGAATTGATCACACCCTGAAGATGATTCAGTAAATGCAGTAAAAGAGCATGCAAAGGGACCTCCATGTCAGTAGGTGGCACTTGCTGAGAGGAGCAAGCTGCAATGTTGTTTTGGGTCCTGTAACCAGGTCTTGTTCCTCTGGAAAGGCACTCTAGTGCCTCAGGGGGTAGATGAGGCTCTTGGACTTTCAGGTGTGTCCTTATACTCCACCTCAGTGGGGGCAGGTCGGGGAGTGAGTCTCAGTGTTACTGGGTTGGCTGAGCCTTCCCTCGGGCTTCACAGATGCTATTGGGAGGGGTCAGAAGTCTATTCCCTGCCTCTGGGCAAAGCTGCCGGGGAGAGGCTGAAGTGGCCTCACTCAACCAGAAAGTATGCATTTGGAGGTAGGACAGTCTGGGACCCACAATCAGACACTCTGGAGCAGGCCTCAGTCCTTTCCACCCTCCCCTATTCTACAGTTTCTCCCAAGCCTCTGCAAGCAGGCAGGACCTCAAGCCAGCTCAGCTCCCTCTGACTGTGTTTCAGGCCGGGAGGTTCCTTGCCCACAATTACAGCCTGAGCTGGGAGCATGTCACTCCCATGGGAGGAGGGGCGCCCCTTGAGCATACTGCAGCTAGGACCCACTCTGATCTGCCCCTGAAGGCACACACACCTCAGTAGACTAGTTGACAAATATCCCTTCTGTTCCCCTGGGCAATGCGATTGAGATCTGGGTGTACTGGATCTGACCTGCATGTCTGTCTCTGGCCCTGGAGCTGAATCCCAGACCATGCCAGGAAGAAGAAGGCTGTTCCCAAGTCACACACAGGGTGCCCAAGCTGGATTGATGTCTTTCTGCTTCGGGGTTTGTCCCGCTCTGCTGGCTTTACCAGGCAAGCAACACCTGAGAGGGGTGGCGGTTAGGGAGCTCACAGTCTGAGCACCTCTCAGTCCACTGCAGAGCCCCAAAAGGAAAGGTCCCATTCCTTATGGATGCCTCCGGGTGGTAGCTGAATTGTCTCTCTCAGCATCCACGCATGGGGGTTGGGGGGAGAATGAAGCACTATGGTGCCTGCCGATCTCCACTCGGATCTGTGGGGTGGGAGGTGTCCCGAGGGAGCTGGGAGTCCCGTGCTCTGTCCACAAGAGGCTCTCTGCTTACTGGTGGTGGCAGTCTCTGGGCTCGTGTCTGCAGGTCTCTCCAGTAGCTCGGGAACCCAGCAGCAGTCCGAGATGCAAGGGAGGGGAATTTTAACCATTCCGCCTACCGTTGTGGCTGGTCTCCAAGCCTCTCAGGGCTTAGTCTCTGCTGATGCCTTTCTCCTAGTTCTGCTCCGCAACCTCTTCCCATGGAGTCTTCTGTAGGTTCAGGTACCTTTCCTTTCAACTCTCACCCGATCTATGTTGGTCTGCCTGTTTGTTTTATTTTTCACTTTCATCTAAAATCTCTCTTTCTTACAGAGACGCTCAGGCTGGAGGTGTTTCTCATTCGCCATCTTGCCTTGATGATCTTAATAGGATAAAATTTTATAGTTCTTTAAAGGATTCTTTTTATATAAATTTTATAAATGCCATTTCCTTGTTGTATAAATTCTCAAGTTTACATGGCTCAGTACCTACATTATATAGAATTATAACAATATCTATGTCTTGTTCCAAATCCTATAGTCTTTTCCTGATAATTGCTTGGAATTAATTCACTTGCAGTATTTTCTATGTTATTCCATTTTAATTTGGGTGTTTTCTCTGTTCTTCAAATTTTAGTTTAAAGGAATTTTGACCAGATTTACAAGTCTGCTAAATTTACCCTCCCCATGATTCATTCTGTCCCTGGTCTATCTATTTTTCATTGTAGGTTATGATCCAATAACTGAAATTCTGTTCATTTATACCCTCAATATAGCCAGTTAATACTGTCCCAAATCCACTTTCTGTTTCAATGTTACAATAACCAGAAGAATAAATAAAAGAGAAACCTCAATCCATTCTATTTATTTACTCAGCAATTCAAAGTAAATTAAAAGAGAAGGGTTAGAAAAAATTTGAATACAATTCCTACAAGCTATTGAAAATATAAAATTCAGAAGAAAAAAAAATCTTAACTGGTAGTTGATTTTTCGTTAATATCAGAACCTCTTATATTATCCTGGATAGAGCTAAAACCCATTCTACTAAGTGAAGTATCCCAAGAATGGAAAAACAAACACCACATGTACTCACCATCAAATTTGTATTAACTGATCAACACTTAAGTGCACATATAGTAATAACATTCATCAGGTGTCGGGCAGACAGGAATGGGGAGGCAGGGATGGGTATATACACACCTAATGGGTGTGGTGAACACCATCTGGGGGATGGACACACTTGAAGCTCTGACTTGGGTGGGGCAAAGGCAATATACATAACCTAAATATTTGTACCCCCATAATATGCTGAAATAAAAAAATAATAATAATGTTAATAAACGATTAAAATCTTCCACGGTACCATAGAAGAGTTAATAACTTTCTGGAAATAATGCCATCAAATAGAAATCTGAGAATTAAATTAACATTTCCCCTCATCCAGCTGTTTATAGGAAGCATGCTGATACCACCCATCCCTTAAAAAAAAGGCACCTGGATGTTTAGCCAAACTAAATGTAAAAAGTACATTCAAAAGAGAGTTCCACTTCTGGGAAGATGGAATAGACATACTTCTGTGTATTCCTACTACTGAATACAACTGAAAACACTGGACATTATGTGTAATACAGACATAAAATGACTATGAAAGGTGGAAAGAAGACAGATTATCTAGGGATATTGGAACCTGAAGAACAATACAATGTTCCCTATATTTTCTTTTTGCCTCATGTATTCTAGACTGAGTGCTGGAGAAGCTAACACCACACAGGCCCAAGCTTGCAGACAAAACAAATAAACAAACAAACAAAAAACAACAGAAGCCTTCTCTCTAAAAACAAAGAACCAGAAAGGGGGAAGATTAGAAAAAAATTAAACAATAACTGCTGTGCTACAGCCAAACACCACACAAATTACTGCACACTCATTCTCATCCCTGCCAGCCAAAGCCAAGCTGAGGTACCAGACTTCCTCCCTCACTAGGCTGTAATGTGACACCCCAAACTCCCCACCAGGATGATTTCAGAGTAGATGGAATGGAGAGATAAAATTTTCACCCCTGCTGAGTGGAAACAAACCTCCCCCTACCCAGTGCCAGTGGAGACCTCATGGGATGATGGAGAGGTTTTATTTCCACTCACATCTGGCAGTAATGAGGCAGCCTTCACTCTTGTCACATGGGGTAGTGTTTAGAGAAGGCATAGCGGAGAGTCAGGATCTTCACCATCACCAGGCAGTAATGAGGCAACCCCACCTTTCTTCTGGTGTCACTGAAGGCCACATGGTGAGCAGTAATGAGGCACTCCTACCTCAACCAGCAAGGGAGGTATGTGTGGAGGCCTAGTAGGGGAGCTGTAATTTTGTAATTTTTACTCCCATCTAACAGTAATGAGGATTACCTTCCCTTGAGTGCCAACAGAGGCCAAATTGGGAACCTGAATTTTTACCCACACCTAACATTTATGAGGAGGCACCTTTCTTTTCCTTGCTGTGATGATATCAGAGAAAGGCAACAAAAATGGAAGATTTAAATAAGATGCCACCCTATAACACAATAACCAAAATTTTCAGGGTTAAATAAAAAAAATCACTCATTGTACCAAGAACCAGAAAGTTCACAGCCAGCATGAAAAAAGACAATCAATAGATGCTAACAGCAAGATGACAGCGATGTTAAAGTTATTTGACAGAGTTTGAAGCACCCATGGCAAACAAACAAACTTCAATAAGCAATTATGTACACATTTGAAACAAAAGAAAAAAATAGAAATTCTCACAAAGAAGTAGAAGATATAAAGAACCAAATAAAAATTATAAAAGTTAAAAACAAAATGACCAAAATAAAATTTAAAAATCCTCAGTGGATAGGCCGAACAGCAGAATGAAGGGCACAAAGAAAAAAAAAATCAGTGAAAACAAAGATAAAAAATAGAAATTACCCAGTCTCAACAAACAAGAGAAAAAGAGAAAGTAGACTGAAAAAGTGAACATAGCCTCAGGGATCTATGAGACTATAATAAAACATCTAACATTTGTGTTGGTGGAGTCTGGGAAAGAAACAAAAAGAGGGTCGGGTTAGAAAAAGTACTCAAATAAGCAATGACTGAAAAATCTACAAATTTGGCAAAAGATATAAATTTATAGATTTAAGAAGCTGAGTGAACCCCACACAGAATAAACTAAAAAAAAAAAATTACTTCAAAACACATCATAATTAAACTTCTGAAAATTAAAAACAAAAAATTTGAAAAGCAGCCAGAGAAAAATGACAGCTTACATATAGGGGAATCAATTCAAATGACATGAATAGGTAATCAGAAACCATGGATGCCAGAAGAAAGTGTTACATTTTTCAAGTGCGGAAAGAAAAAAATCCCTGTCAATCCAGAATCCCATACTCAGAGAAATATCTTTCCAGAATCAAGGGAGAAATTGACATTCTGAGATAAAGGAAAACTAAGAGAATTTGTTGTCAGCAGACCTACCCTGAAAGAATGACTAAAGGAATGTCTCTAAACAGAAAGGAAAACATATCAGAAGCAACCTTGGAATATTAGGAAGGAAAAAAGAACACAATTAGAAAAAATTTGGGTAAATACAATAGGCATTACTCTTCCTCTTGAATTTTCTAAATGTTTGATAGTCGAAGCAAAAATTATAACACTGTCAAATGTGGTTCTAAATTTAGGTAGAGGAATACTTAAGAAAATTATAAATGAAAGGATATAGGGATGTACAAGGAGATTAGTTTTCTATACTTCATGAGAACTGCTAAAATGATATCAGTAGACTGTCATAAATTATGTATATTAAGAAAATTATAAATGAGAGGATATAGGGATGTACAAGGAGATTAGTTTTCTATACTTCATGAGAACTGCTAAAATGATATCAGTAGACTGTCATAAATTATGTATATACAATGTAATATCTAGAGGAATCACTAAAAAAGCCATACAAAGAGACACACTCAATCGCACTATAGATAAATTAAAATGGGATTTAAAAAAATATATAGGTATCCCAAGGAATGCAGAAAAAGTAAAGAATACGGAGAGCAAACAGAAAACAAAAAAATAAAATGGCAGTCTTAAGCCCTAATTGATCACTCAACATTAAGTGTAAATGGCCTAAAAACACTAAATAGAAAAGACTGATAAAGTGGATTAAAAAACATGACCCAACCGTACATGTTGTATATAAGAAACTCACTTCAAATATAATGGTATAGTTTGGCTAAAAGTAAAAGTATTGAAAATGATAGATCATATAAACAATAATGAAAGGAAAGGAGGAGTTACTATATTAATACCAGGCAAAATAGACTCCAAAGCAAAGAAATAGAAAGGGCATCACACCACGATGAAAGATTCAATCGACCAAGAAGACATAGCAATCCTAAATGTATATGTATGAAATAACATAAATGCAATATATGTTAAGCAAAAATTAATAGAAATTAATGGAGAAATAGAAAAATCCACAACTATAGTTGGATAGTTCAACATATATCTATGAATAATTAAGTGAACAACTAAAAAGAAAATTGCAAGGATGTAAAATAACACAACACCATCAAGCAACAGGATCTAATTTACACGTATACAACACTCCATCGAAAACCCACAAAACACACCTTCTTTTCAAGTGTTAACAGAACATATATCAAAAGAGACCATAGCTTAATCTATGAAACAACCCTCAACACATTTAAAAGAATTCAAATACTAGAGTTTGTTCTCTGATTACAATGAAATCAAACTAAAAATCAATAAAAGAAAGATAACAGAAAAATCTACAAACACTTGCAAAGTAATCAACACATTTCTAAATAGGTCATGAGCCAAAAAACGTCTCAAGGGAAATTAAAAAATTAATTTAGCTAAATAAAAATGAAAATGTAACATGAAAATTTGTATGATACAGATAAAGGAGTACTCAGAAATGAATAGGCCTTAACACATACATTAGAAAAGAGTTGAAAAGTCTCAAATTAATAATGTAACCTCCCACACCAATAACTTGTGGAAAGAACAGCATAACAAATCCACAGTTCTGAATAGATTCTAGTTATCAGCCCTCTATCGGATTTGTAGTACACGAAAATTTTCTCCCATTCTGTAGGTTGTCTGTTTGCTCTTGTGACAGTTTCTTTGGCTGTGCAGAACCTTTTTAATTTGATCAGATCCCATTTATTTATTTTGGTTGTTGCTGTGATTGCCTTTGGGGTCTTCTTCATAAATTCTTTGCCTAGGCCAATGTCTAGAAGAGTATTTCCAACATTTTCCTCTAGGATTCTAATAGTTTCACTCATTAGGTTTAAATCTGTTTGTTACCCAGAGTGAGTTGATTTTTGTGAGAGGTGAAAGGTGTGGATCCTGATTCAGTCTTCTACATGTGGCTATCCAGTTTTCCCAGCACCATTTATTGAATAAGGATTCTTTTCCCCAATGTATGTTTTTGTCTGCTTTGTCAAAGATTAGATGGCTATATGAGGATGGTTTTATATCTGGGATCTGAGTTCTGTTCCACTGGTCAATGGCTCTGTTTTTGTGCCAGTATCAAGCTGATTTGATTATTACAGCCTTGTAATAAAGTTTGAAGTCTGGTAAGTTGATACCTCCCATTCTTTTTTTATTGCCCAGAATTGTTTTTGCTATGTGGAGTCTTCTCTGGTTCCATAAGAAGCATACAATTAATTTTTCTAAATCTGTGAAGAATGATGTTGGTATTTTAATAGGGATTGCATTGAATCAGAGAGCTGATATCTAAAATCTATTCAGAACTCAGGAAAATCAACAAGAAAATATCAAATAACCCTATCAAAAAGTGGGCAAAGGACATGAACAGAAACTTTTCAAAAGAAGACAGAATAATGGCCAAAAAACATATGAAAAAACGCTCAACATCTCTAATCATCAGGGAAATGCAAATCAAAACCACAATGAGATATCACTTCTCTCCAGTGAGAATGGCCTTTATCAAAAAGTCCCAAAACAATAAATGTTGGCGTGGATGCAGAAAGATAGGAACACTCATATACTGGTGGTGGGACTGCAAACTAGTGAAACCTCTGTGGAAAGAAATATGGAAATACCTTAAAGAGATACAAGTAGAACTGCCATTTGATCCAGCAATCCCATTACTGGGCATCTACCCAAAATAACAAAAGTCACTCTATAAAAAAGACACCTGCACTAGAATGTTCATAGCAGCACAATTCTCAATTGCAAAGATGTGGAAACAACCCAAGTGTCCATCAATACATGAGTGGATTAATAAAATGTGGTATATGTATACCATAGAGTACTATTCAGCTTTAAGAAACAATGGTGATCTAGCACCTCTTGTATTATACTGGATGGAGCTGGAACCTGTTCTATTAAGTGAAGTATCCCAAGAATGGAAAAACAAGCACATGTACTCACCATCAAATTGGTATTAACTGATCAACACTTAAGTGCACATATAAGAATAACATTTATTGGATGGTGGGCAGGGGGGAGGGGCGAGGAGGGAGGAGGTGACGGGCGTATGCACAAACTATGAGTGCGATGCACACCACCTGGGGGACGTACACACTTGAAGCTCGGACTTGGGGGGGGGGCAAGGGCAACATACGTAACCTAAACATCTGTACCCCCATAATGTGCTGAAATAAAAAAA
>RJWJ010024627.1:0-24654 GCA_004363605.1 Indri indri | reverse complement strand
AAAGTCTGGTTCCTCAAGATATTATTTGAGACTAAAAAACACAGACTTCACCCTCAGTCCCCTACAAACCCCTCCCTTACCTGCTTAGCCACATAAAACCTCCCCACTTCATCTCTTTAGAAAGACAGATCTATGAGATTTGACTCTCCCACCTTCCCACTTTGGCCAAACCGAATGAAACTTCCTGTCTCCAAGCACTGGTGTCACAGTGTTTGACTTCAACTGCACGTCCGATACGCAAGCCTGAATTTGAGGTTCTACAACATGACGACTTTATGTGAAAGCCCTGTTCGTTTCTCAAGAGAACACAGCTTTCTCCTGAAAACACGAGGGCTGGGTGATATCCTGCCCAACATGCTGGCCCCCGTATTTCCATCTCACCCAAACTCCTGGGCTTCATCCCGGTGCTCATGGGATAGAGTGGGAAACCTCAGTGTCCAAGGCCAAATGGGGATCCCAGGACCAAACTGGGAAAAACTCCAATGCAGCTCTAAGTCAAGATGGACTGGATTGTGCCGGTTTTAACCCTAAGCACCTATACCTGTCCGTGCGGGTCTCCACCAGGGTTGGTCAACTTTTACCTATTTTCTCCTCCATTAATCAAAGCACCTCTCCCTCCCAGGGAGGTATGCAGGATTAAAAAGTGATGATAGAGGGTTCTGAGCAAACTGAATCACAAAGGAACACCAAGGGTGTATAAAGGTGAAAGACATTATGTAGAGAGTTACTTCTGAGGCTTGGAAATACAGTCCTTATTTAATGGGAAGTGGGTGAGGTGCTGGGTATCGAGGGCCTCTGAGCTCCTTCTGGAGGCCACTGGCTATTGGCAAATTTGCACATTAATTGTCTTTAGGCCACCTTGATGAAGCCTGCACTGGAAGAGCCGAAGTCACACAAGCATTGTTCTTGTCCTCAGGAGAGAAGAGACCAACACAGCTCCACCGCGCAACTGGCTACATGGCTTCATCCGTCCCTTAGACTCTCTGAGCCTCAGTTTCCTTATCTGTAAAATAGTGATAACATTTGCTTACATCATATGGTTATTGTGAGATTAAAATTACACACTGGATGTGGAAGTGCACTGTAAACTGATGAACTCTAAAATACACAGGGCATTATTATTTTTGTTATTTAAAGTAGTAGTGAATAGTCCTTTTGAGTTCAGAGAAGAGGAATGTACATAAAATTAATAATTCAGATGGATCAAATAAATAACACACATCTTGGAAAATCCAAAAATAGAAATTAGAAAAAACAGTGAGTGATTCAGCACTAACAAAGGTATGTTTATTTCTTTCCAAAAGGATTTCCTTCCATTACCTTCATGTTAGTTTATATGCCATTACTATTTCAGAACAAAAGAACATAAAGCTAATCTTAGGATCCATTTCTAAGACCAATCCGAAGTGAAACTATAGTTGTCAATGAAACAGAAGAAATAATATTCAACTTCTACAACCTTTCTGTTGCACAAAGCTAGACCCAACCTTGCAGTGAGCCTTGCAGTGCATAGTTACTGGCAAACAGAGCTGCTGTGGGTGCCCAGTCCTCCCATCCGAATGCTAAGAACCTGATTTCAACCCCCTCATTCCCAAATTGAAGGTTTCACGTGCAATTATTGTAAGAGTTCTATACAATTGTACAATTCCGTATGGCTGTCAGCCATTGCTGCATATGGAATACATATCTGGCACATGTGTGTGCTATTATTGTTCACATATGTGCTGGTGAAGGGGTAGTAGTGCTCAAGACAGAAGTCACATTTCTCCACGCACACCTATGTGGGCCTGACTACTGGGTCTGAGTCACTGACTGCCAAGGGGAGCTGGTCATAGGCAAGGCCTGGAAGGCTGCAGAGTGGCAGTGCCAGGCTCCCAGGAGCAGTCACAGAAGCCAAGATCCACTAGCTAACCCTTCACTCAGGATTTAGGAGCAAGATTCAGGTGAAATGGACATCCTGACCATGGACGTTAGAAGACACTGCAGAGGAGGTGGGGGGAGTCCCTCAGTGTCGGGAAGAGACTCTCTTAGTCCCATGTGATCAGCTCATTGACCAGCTCAACAGCTGTGGACTGTGCACTGATCTTGTGCCAGCCACTGTGCTGAGGCGATTCCCACCTATTGATGTCTTTACTTCTCACGCCCTGAAAGGTTCTTCTTATTCCCATATTTCACAGGAGTGACCTAGGTTTCAAAGAGGTGAAATGACTTATCCAAAGTCATGCTGATGGCTTTGGGTGGAGCTGGGACTGGTGCCATGGGTTTTCATTCCTGGCACTGTGGCTTCTTTCTATGCGCATTTGCCTCCATGCTGGGGTGGGGGTAGGGTGGAGAGCATGAATGCCCAAGCATGGTAAGTAAAGTGCTTTTATCAATATGCAGGCCTCTTCCACAGTCCCCAGAAATGTGTGGGAGCAAGCACCCAGGTGGAGGTCACATTGAGGAATGTCAGCATAGGTTAGGGTGGCCCCACAGGAGGGCAAGACCTCAGAAGCAGCTTTCCACGGCAGGAGTTGGTGCCCTGAGGCATCATGTGGTAGCACACATGACCACTGATTTAACCTCTTCTTTTGATATCACCAGCCCAAGAACTCAGGGCCTCCTTCTTTGCTTCTAAAGTGGTCTCTTCTTGACCTGTCCTTTGGGAGTTTTGTTGTTGTTGTTCAAATGAAAACTAAGGCCTTTCCAGGCCAACTGACCTCAGGACACATTTTGGATCTTCCACTTATGTGCTCAGTGACTTAGGACAAATCCCTCAATTTCTCTAAGTCTTGGCTTTTTCTCTAAAAATAGAGCTTAGGTCATTAAATGTGAAGTGTCTGATTTTGAATCAAAAGTTTAGTTTATTATATCTCAAACAAGAAGCAGGACAATTAACCAAAGTATGCGCCTAGACTATCCACACAGTCCTTCCATCTTAACGGTGGCTTACTTATGCCAGCAGCGAAGAAGCCTGGAGAGCAAGTGGTGATGAAATCTTGAAAGGCATTTTCCACACCTTGTTGAGAATTGAATATTTTTCCTTGCAAGAAGTGGTCCAAAGCCTGGAAGAAGTGGTAGTCAGTTGGTGCAAGGTCTGGTGAATATGACGGATGACAGAGAGTTTCCAAGTCTATCTGCTATAGTTTGAGCAGCAATGTTTGTACGCAAAATGTGGTTGAGCATTGTCTTGCAAGAGGATTGGCCTGTCTCTATTGACCAGTCTCAGCTGCTTAATTACAAGCATCCTCATCATTTTGTCTAATTGGTTGCAGACAGCCACTGTAATGGATTAACCAGGTTTAATGGAGCTGTAGTGGTAATACCAGTGCTGGACCACCAAACAGACACCATTAGCTTTTTCGAAGAATATTCGGTTTTGGACTGTGTTTCGGCACTTCATCTTTATGCAACCATCGTGCCGAATGCTTGCAGTTGTCAAAAAGAATGCATTTTTCATCACACATAACAATACAATGTAGAAATGGTTTGCCTCTATGTTGTGACAGCAAAGAAAGGCAAGCTTTGAGAAAATTTCTCTTCTCTTGTTTGTTTAATTCATGCAGTACAGTCTATCCAGCTTCTCACCTTGCTGATTTTTTTCAAATGGTTCACTATTGTTGGAACAGTAATGTCAAACCTTGCTGCTAATTCATGTATAGGTTGAGATGGATTCACTTCCACTACAGCTTTCAGCTCATCATTATCCACCCTGGTCTCAGGTTGCCCACATGACTTGTTCTCAAGACTAAAATCACCAGACTGGAACTTCTCAAACCATCAACATACAGTGTGTTCATTAGTCACATCCTTTCCAAACACTTTGTGGTTATGTTGAGCTGTCTGTGCTGCATTGGTTCCATGATGTAACTCATATTCAAAAATAACATGAATTTTTGATCTATGGTTTCATAAAAATTGCTCTAAAAATTTTTTTTGAAAGATAATCACAAGCCAAAATGTGTGCTCAAAAGACTGAGGATGTACCTTCACAAAAAACATAAAACAAGAAGTGTCAAAGTGAAATGTCAGAGATATCAACTGTCAAACAGTACTTAAGGAAATCAGACATTTCATACTTAATAACCTAAATGTGTTGATAATACCTTTTCCTCCAGGGATGGTGTATAGATTAAATAAAATGATGAGTCTTAAAAGGTTTTCCTGGCAACTGGTGTTAACGGAAAAGAACTCAAACTCTGTAAAATAATTTAAAGAGGTTTATTCTGAACTGAAAGTGTATGATTGGCCCAGAGCACATGGCCTCAAGAGGTCCTAAGAGAATGTGCCTGCAGAAGCCGGGTTACAGTTTGATTTTATACATTCATGGAGACAGGAATTACACATAAGACCCTACGTCAGTATATGGAGGCCACACATTGATTTGGTCCAAAAAGGCAAGACATCTTAAAGCAGGGGCTTACATGTTATAGGTGGATTGGAAGATTCTTTGATGTATTTCCATGCTCAGGAGCAAAGTAAGACCAGAAGGAGTTTGAATTACAGTTGATGGAAATTTTGAACCTTCAATTGCAATGGAAAGATAGAAAATTCTTTGCTCCTTCTATAGAAGCTATGGCACAAGGCTATGAATATTTGAGGGTACGCTGACAGTGGTTGACACAGAACCAGACCCACACAAGAAGGAAATCCAGAAAGGACCACACCTGCATGGCTTACCTATTACCCAGTGAGGAGGCATTCATGTTAACCCCAGGAGTGCTCTGTAAATTATTTTGAAATCTATTGTGAATGCACTTTTTCTTGAGCTAAGTTTTTACTGAAGTCGTTCATACAATCATGTGAGTTCTGTCACTTTTATTTCTTTTTCTGTCAGTTCCTAAGATCTGAATTAAAAGAAGCCCTTTGCGTTTTCCTACGGCTGGAACGGGAGTGCTCGCTGCTTCCTAGATTGGATGCCCAGGTTTGGCTCACTGGGTCTGCAGTCTCTGCATCTTGCCTGGTGCTCGGTCTCTCTGGCTGTGCCACACCGACACTTCCACTCAGATTCTCTCTCTTTGAACCCACCGCTGCCTCCTGTGGAAAACCAAACACAGAACACTCACTGCAAGGTGCGTTATCTGGGGAAGGACCAACTCTGCTCCACCATGAAGAGGGTGTATGGTTTTGTTTGGTTTCTTAAATGAGGAAGACCGTGTTCTTGTAAGTGCACCCAAGGGTCCTTGAGCTAGGCTAGCTAAAGGGAAGCCATTGTGCTTTCAGCTTGTTCTGTCTTAAAAGTTCAGAATTAACCTGCTGCTTGCTTACACAGCTGCTGGACACAAGATTAGAAAACGACCTTGAGGAAAAACAGATCAAGAGTCGGGAACAGGCCAACAGCAGACTGTCGATAACAAGATCCGCTAGATGACCATGGAGCAAGTCATGATGATGTGCACAAAGCTTGCTTTCTGCCACCAACACCATTTACCCCTTTCTTTGATAAGTTGCTCAATAAGCAGAGGAGATGAGATGGTCTTTGAGACAATAGTCTGCCCTCTCCTCAGATGGCCAGCACTTGAATAAACCACCTTTCCTTCACCAACTCTCTCCTGTTGTGTCCGGCTCTCGGGTGGCAGGCAGCCGAACCTGTGTTCAGCAACATTCTTACACACTTCCTAGCGCTAACAAGTCTCTATTGGTTTTTCTCAAGCATAACAGTAACTGTCCCTACAGGCATAAAGAGGACATAGGCACTGATGATCGCAGGCTAGGGGACCACCGCTGCGGAGGCTCTAGCTGGAGAGCACTGTGTGGAGGGTGGAGATCATTCTCACTGGTTTCTTCAGGTGGTCTGTATATTAGTCAGGGTTCTCCATAGAACAGAACGAACATGATCTAGATAGATATACATGAAGAGACAGAGGGTTAAGTGTTTCTTTTAAGAAATTTTAAGGGATTGGCTCGTACAATTGTAGGTTGGCAAGTCAGAAGTTTGCAGGGTAGGCTGGCAGGCTGGGAATTCCAGCCAGTTGACGTTGCAGTCTTGAGTCCAAGGCAGTCTGGAGGCAGAATTCCTTCCCCTTTGGGGGGCCTCAGTCTTTTCTCTTAAGGCCTTCAACTGATTGCATGATGTCTGCCTACATTGTGGAGGGTAATCTGCTTTACTCAAAATCTACTGATGTACATGTCAGTCACATCTAGAAAATACGTTCACAGCCACACCTAGATAGGTAGAAGCACCTAGCCTGGGCAACAGAATGAGAACCCATCTACAGACTTGGCACCATAGTCTAGCCATACTCTCTTGACATGTAGGATTAACTATCACAGGCTTGGTAATCTGGTTTCCCCCGTCCTGGCTTTTCATACCCTAGGGTTTCCTCCCCTCCTCTCTTAGTGAATCAACAGTCTCCTGGTATCTTGGCCTGGGCTTTTGTTTCCTGTCTTTCTTCTTGAGAAGTCTGCCCCAGTCTTCTTATTTTTAATTAGGCAATCTTTTTTTCTTACTAAAAGCACTGCATGTACATGAAAGAAAATTTAGAAAATTGAGATATACAAAGGAAGAATAAATATTACTGTAATACCAACCGCTGGGAGCAATCATCAGGTTGTGTGTCCTTCCGGTCATTTGTCTGGGTGCATAGATAAGCAATGACAATAATAGCTAACACATATAACTTACTGTGTTCCAGATATTAACCTATTCAATCCTCCTAGCATCGGTGAGATACATGCCATTACTATTTCTATATTTAGACAAGGGAAACAAAGCACAGAGAGGTTAAGTGACTTGCTTAATGTCCCCCAGCTACTGAAGGGCAGTTTCAGAATCAGGCCCAACCACTCTGGCTCTGCATCTGGGCTTTTAATCACTTCACTATAGTGTCCCTATGTATATACATGTATACAGGTGCATATATACACATGTATGTACTTATATACTTTTGTAATAATGGAATTATTTTATATACAGCATACAGTTTATTTTACCTGCTTTTTACATAATAATAGAAAATTAACTTTTTAAAGATCATTAAATAATCTTCAACTTTTTAACAACATTTTTAGTGGTAGTATTCTACTGAATGGAGGTAACGTGACTTATTTAATCATTCCCCCTCTTTGCTATTTAGGTTGTCTCTTTTTCTTTCTTGTATGGAACACACAATATGAATATTATTTTTTTGTTTTTTTAAGAGATGGGTTCTCATTATGTTGCCCAGGCTGGTCTCGAAATCTTGGGCTCCAGTGATCCTCCTGCGTCAGCCTCCTGAGTAGCTGGAAATGTAGGCATGTGCCACCAGCTGAGCTCCCGAGCTAAGAATATTCTTAAACATATATTTTTATGCTTAATTATGAATGTTTTATTTAAGATAAATACCTCGAAATACCATTGAGAGGGCAAAGAACATCAGTGATTTTGGGGCTCTTACATAGCACAGATCAAACTACTCTCTCAAAAGGTGGTTTCGGTTTGCATTCCCGTGAATGCTTAGCCCCTACAAACTCATCTATATCAGGAGCTATAATTTTAAACAGTTGCCACTTTAATTGATGGTATCTCAGTCCTGTGATTTCAATCCCTTTCATTAATTCTGAGTAAAACATTTTTTTTTCCCCACGTTTCTTGGCAATTTGTATTTTAGTTCTAAATTTTTGGTTCATTTCTTTGTTCTTCCTAGTGTTGGAAACCGACCTATAGTCTTCCAAACTGAACTCTTTTATTTTGAAAATTACTTTTAAACACTTTTCTTTAGCCTTTGATCATAGCTTCCTTTCTGTTTTCCTCACCTCTAGATCCTGGGGCCTGGTAGAGTTTTTATAAGCTCACTGACCTTGTGGTGTTCATGAGCCAGGCCCCAGCAGCCACGTGGGTGCGGGGCAGAGGCTGGTGCTGCTTCATCTGCGGACAAGTGTTCAGCGTCGGGAAGGGGCGTGCGGAGGAGAGGGGTTTGGGGCTGCAGCCAACTGCCTGATGCTCTGTCGTCCAGCCTCTGGGCTGGAGGCCGCTCTGACTAATGGAGGAGCTCTGGATCGGGGCACGGGTATGGCACCTGCCTTGGAGGCCAGCTTCTCCTACTCCACCGTGCCATCTCTCAAGGGCTTGGGAGCTCATCTGGAAAACTCCAGTGGTGGTGGCTCTTTCTTTGGGATATAGTGAGGAATCAAATGTGAAAGTGTTTTGTGGGTGGTTATAAATTTTAACAAAAGCAAAATTATTATTGTTTAGACCTCTGATTGTGGTCTGGTTCTTCAGGGGAAGTGTTGGGTGATTTGGAGTGGGCAGGTCTAAGCTTGTCATGTTTGGGGAATGTTTGACATCTTTGGGTAGGCTATGCTCATGACCATGATATTAGCTTTGATCTTCCCAGCCCAGGCTCACAATCGAATACCTCTCCGCATCTCGTTTCCTCACCTGTCAAGTGAGGATAAAAATAGTACCAACGTCATCGAGCTGTGTGAGCATTAAGTGAGTTAATCTGCATAAAGCATTGAGATTAGTTTTGGGCACATAGCAAATGCTTTACTTAGATTAACACATTAATCATCACATAATCCAGTGAAGTAGGTACTATTTTATCCCTGCTTTATAAATGAGGAAGCTGAGACTAGAGAGGTGACGTGACCAGCCCAAGCTCGCGCAGCTATGAAATGACTGAGCTAGGATATGCATTCGGGCAGTCTGTCTTGAGAGTCCACATTTCTAACCACTCTGCTGTACTGCTGCTCTCCGGTACTGGGGTGGGGAGCAAAGGTGGGTAAGGAAGGAGAAAAGCCTGGATTTTCCCTCCCAGAAGCAGATGACAGTCAGGCTCAAGTAGGAATGTAGGGTTCATGCTTCTCAGTTCCTCCCTGAATAGCTTTCTCCAGCCACACCTCTTCCAGGAAGGCTCCCCCGTGGGCTCCACCCATGGGATCACTCTGATTCTCTCCATCTACTTTGAACTTATGAACCTAGCTGTCTGCATGTTGCTTTGTAATTATTCTTCAATCCAATGGGTATTCATCACATGCCTTGAGCCTAGGACTGGAACCATGGGATATGCAGACATGGACAAAACATAGTTCCTTTCTGCCAGGCATTTATAACCTTGTCGGGGACATGGACAAAGACAGTCATAAGAAACACAATTTAAGATGGTATTGTAAAGGGAATATGAACAATGTACTGCAGAAGAATGAGGAAAATAATGTGTCAGTTCAGACGGGGGTGGGCTGCTCTGGGAAGACTTCTCGTATTGTGTATTTGCACTGGGTCTGGAAGGCTGGCTGAGAGGCAGTGCGGTGGGGACAGGAGTCAAAGGAGAGTATGAACAAAGGCCCAGCCGAGGAAGTGTGCCCAGCCAACATGAGGCAGCACCGTTGGGGTTGGTACAGCTGGTTTATCATCACCATTAATAGGAGGGAGGACTCTTTGTCCTTAAGAGTGTGTTTGTATCTCATTTAAATTGTTAGCTGAGGCTCTGCCTTCTCTGCTCTTGTCCTGGATTTCCCCGCTGACACCAGCATGCCCAGAACTTCCTTCCGCAGAGAGGCTGGCTCCGTCCTCTGGTTACATGCTTAGCCGCATTGCTCCCGTCTCCCTGGTCTGGCAAGAGCAATCCCTCCAGGCCGAAGAGAGAGAGCAAAGTTGAAGCCTGCAGTGGCTCCATTCTTCTCTTCTACCCAGGAGTGAGGCAGGAAACAATGCCCGAACTTTTTGGTACTGCACCTAGCAAAGCTGTTCCAGCCCCCAGGCTCTGGTGAAAGCATCCAGCTGTTTTGCTTTGGGTCATTCTGAGGTCTTGAGTCTGGCTCCACGTAATAGATACCACAGGCCTGGGGTTAAGGGAGGAATTAAAACACTAGATCGCCTCTAAATAAGCAGAAAACCTGTCCTGGACAGGAATTTTTCACTTTCCATCCATCCATTTACCCGTCCAACGAACATCTGCCTACCCCTTCTCTGTGTCAGTGAAGTCGGTGCTGGGGACTATAAGACAAGAAAGATGCAGATCTTGCTCTCTAAATCAGTCTAGTGACATGTGACCACACAATTACTACACTGAGTACTTTAATCCGGAAAGCACAGAGATGGAGCACCCAGCACAGAATTGGGGTTGGAAAGTTGACAATTCTTGAACCGGGTCTCAATGGACAAACAGGAGGTAGCGGAAGTAGTCTAGACGAAGCTGCAGTAGGAGGCAGGGCAGAAGCACTTCCTTGGGGCAGAGAGAGAGGGTTTGGGTCAGTGGTGCTGGAGGCTGCTAAGCTGTGTGGCTAGAGAAGGTGGGTGGGCCCAGGTCGGGAAAGTTCTTTTGGGCCAGACAACAGCATTTGGACACTACTTTTAGGGCACTGAGGGTTTTGGGTATAGAAATGACTTTTTTAGCTTTGCATTTTATGGACAACTGCCTGAAGTGAGGACAATGCAGTGGTGGGGGCAGGGAAGGGCAGGAATGAAAAGCTTGGAAAAATTTTGGAGGCTGTTACAGTTGTTCGGGGGATGATAAGGACTTGGCCTGGGGCCAAGGAGAGGGACAGATTTGAGAGGTACTAAGCAGGTAGAATTGACAAGACAAGGCTATCACAGGGATGTGGCTGGTGTGGGGCAGGGGAGTAGTCAACAGTGACTTCTGATGGTCTGACCTTGGCCACCCCTGGGTCCCTGGTTATGCTCTTTGCTAAGACAGAAAACAGGAGAAGGAGCAGGTTGAATCAGGGCTGGGGCAGAGAGATGAGGTCAGTCTTGGCCACCTTGAACCAGCTGGAGATAGGGCCCTGGAGCAGAAGATGTCAGGCCCTAAGGTAGAGGTTTGGAAATCTTTGGTATAGAAGCCCTAGTTGAAAAGTTGAGAGCAGTGGGTTTGAGCAAACTGTGTAAAGCAGATCAAGAAGAACATTTTAAAGAGGGCTGGAGATGGCCAGGTGCGGTGGCTCGTGCCTATAATCCTAGTACTATGGGAGGCCGAGGCGGGAGGATTGCTTAAGCTCAGGAGTTCAAGACTAGCCTGAGCAAAAGTGAGACCCCTGTCTCTACCAAAAAGAAAAGAAAAACAAAACAAAACAAACAAAAAAACCCCAGCTGGGCATTGCAGTGTGCGCCTGTACTCCCAGCTACCCGAGAGGCTGAGGTAGAAGGATCCCTTAGAGCCCAGGAGTTTGAGGTTGCTGTGAGCTACAATGGTGCCACTGCACTCTACCCAGGGTGACAGAGTGAGACTCTGTCTCAGCAAAAACAAACAAGGAAACTGAGCACCCCTCCTCGCAGTCTCTCACACTTTCATATTAAAAAATGATAATAATAATAAAAAGAAAAAAAGTTACAAGAAAAAAATAAAGAGGGCTGGAGAAGAACAGGGAAAGAATTGTGTCAAGTGAAAGGGTCGGCCTTGTAAAAATAACAGGAAAATATTAACATCCAATACCACAGTTTCCCCAGTAACAGTTAAAGATCAATCCTATGAGTTCTGTCGATAGCAGGGACTCTGCAGTTCTGTTTTGCACAACTTCTGAAAATAGCTAAACGGATGGAAAAGAGATGTAAATCTGTCTCTTTCCAAACTGTTTTTTGAGAATCTGCTTTTACGGAGTTCCTGAGTAAACAGCAGGAGAATGAGCTCCAGCCTCAGCCATATTTCGAGGACAGAGTCACATCTCCTGTGATAATCCCTTCCCCAAGGAAAGGCAGGAAACCAACTCTTGGACTTTGACATCCTGCTGCCGTTTTTGTTATGGACTGACAGCCATCGCTATTTTTTTTCTCTCTTCGTCCCCCTTAAAATCAACAAGCCACGTGGCGTCAGTGGCGGCACCCCCTCCTCTTTCTTTGGGATGCCACGCCGTCTCCCTGCTCTCTTCTCCCTTCTCCTCTCTCTTTCACTCTCTCTTTCTCTCTCTCCCCCGCCCTAAGAAGATAAAATAAACTTTTTTACTTTTGTGTATCTTAATCTCTGCGTGAGAAATCTTTCTCCACCCGTGCCTTGAGCACCCACTAGGCTTCCCACCCTGACATCAAAGAGAGGGCGCAAACGTGGCCTGCCTCAGAGAGACGCGGTGAGATAAAGGCTGCAGGTGCCGGAGCTGGCACTGTGAGAGCGGCCCGTGCCAGGGGCGGGCGGTCTCGAGGTGCAGGAGAGAGACTCAGAATGCAGCGCCCCTCGACGGCTGCGTGAGTGGGAGGGGATGAAGGACGAGAGAGCGAAGACAACTTTTCAATACATCTGGCAAAGAAGGGAGGGCCAAAGAGAGGCAATGGTGAACGGAGAGGTGAGTTGAGAAAGAATTATTTTAAAATGGGAGAGGCTTGATCATGCCCATATGCTCAGGGGAAGGAGTCAGTGGAGAGAGAGGTTGACATCGAAAGCCTGTGTCCCCACCTCGACACGATCCCAGAGGCTACTCTGGGCCACGGGGTCCACAGGGAATTCCGGGCCCCGCAGGCAAAAGAGCCTTCTGGCCTGAGAGGCCGCCATGCTACGCCCGGCTGCCGCCACCCAGGCCTCAGCTTCCGCCACGCGCCGCCAGAGGCCGGCTGCTGTTTCCGTTCTACAAGGAAGCCCCAGCTGGCGGAAGAGCGGACTTCAGATCAACCCAAATCTCCTTTTGTCTCTAAGCCTTCAGCCTGTGTTTAGCAACAGGAAGATTTTCTTGGGTCCCTGCTGCCAATAGCCACGGAAGAAGGGGCAGTTGCAGGCGTGCCTGGGCTTGGCACCTCAGGCCCTGGTGCCCAGCCAGCAGCGGGCTGCGTTCCTCAGCAAGCTCCGGGGCCACGCTGCCACCTAGCGTTCGAGCGGATGTGTGGCAGGAGGCCTCTGCATGCCGCGGGCCCCAGGACACAGCGCAGGCAACAAAGAGGGATAGCCAGGAAGCCTGCCAATAAGCCCGGCTTCAGGGAGGAGCGCACCCTCCTGACCCAGAGAGAGAATGTATTTCAGGTGGGGAAGACAGACAGGCAGACAGCAAAGCCACCAGGCAGCCTGCGGCGAGGCCAATAAAACCCATTGCACCCAGAGTTATTGTTTACGAGGCACTTTTACCTATACCGTCTCGCATTCCATCCTCTGAGTTAGTATCGTTTTTCCTGTTTTAAAGATGTGGCTTACTCTTGCAAGGTGCAGATGTGTGCAAGTCAGTCGCCTGCAGAATGGCAGAGCTGGGACCTGAAAAGGGGTCTTCAAACTTTGGGAGGTGGGGGTTGGGAGGGGAGCTCGGAGTTCACGTCAGGCACAATGGGAGCAGCCTAAGGCAGGAGGAGGCATGAAGAACAGAAGGTTTGGGCAAAACTGAAGGGCAGAGCCCTGTGCCGCTGACCCGAAGGTACAGAGCGAGGCTGGGAGGGGAGAGGCACCACCGCTGCTGGGATGTGTGTAGTGGCGGCTGGGCTCGAGCAGAGGTTTGCCAGTGAGAGGTGCTCCAGCAAGTCTTGCACAGAAGTCAGGACAGGGGCTGGCACCAGATATCGGGGCCCTAGGCGAGGGCCTAAGGGGGCGACTGCCAGGATGGTCAATGGCAGGCCCAGTGGGCATGTGGCCTGCTGACCAGCAGCTGAAACAGAGAACCCAAGATCAGAGAAATGCACCAGTAGCAGATGGGCCCCCGAGAGCAGGTAAGACCAGGGGCACCCGGACCTGGGCATCCCTTGGTAGTACAGGGAGGCAAGAGAAGAGAGAATTCAGCTGGCTCATCTGTTGGCAGATGCTGGCCTGGAAGGGAGACCAAGGGGCTTCTGGGGCTGGGTGGGTAGAGCTGCCTTCTGTTCAGAGTCCCCAGGTGAGACACAGCAGAAGTATTTTCTGCTCACCTGTCTAGACTGTGTCGGTGAAGGTGGGGGCAGGCCCTGGGGAGGGTCAGAGGATCTCTGCACAGAGGGGGCTGGGTCCTGG
Source organism: Indri indri (assembly GCA_004363605.1). NCBI lineage: Eukaryota > Metazoa > Chordata > Mammalia > Primates > Indriidae > Indri > Indri indri. The sequence continues at coordinate 10,867 of RJWJ010024627.1, read as the reverse complement.
ATTCCACGTGCCAGACAAGCCAATCTGCATCCCATCTCACGTGCTGTAGGGTAGGGGCTCTGTGCCTCATATAGCTTTCTTCTCTACCCCTTCCTGATGCCTCTTTTTTGTTTTGCTTTCCTCTTGGTTTTCCAAATAAAATTCCCTTTGAAAAAGATTACCACCCCCTAAACAAGAACACGGAATCATTTGTTCCTATGCAGGGCAGGATAGCTAATGGGGCAGAACACCCCTAGGGGCCCAGGCCTTAGAGTTGGAAGTTGAGGCAGGAAGAGAAGAGCAACTAGAAGAAACCTGGCCACTTGGGGTCTGTGCTGCTGGTGACGCCACTTCCCTGACAGCCCCTCTGAGGCCTCTGCAGTCCTGCACCCTCCACCCTCGCAGGGCCCCACCAATCCCTTCCTCTCCCCACACACTGAATACCTCCCTGCTGTCCCATTCAAAAGTGACTACTTAGGTATAGAACAAATTGGAGCCTATTGGCAATGCATCAGTAAACATTAATCAGCAATTATGTGCCTAAACCTTTGCTACTTCCACTCAGATTGTCTTAACATTTTCTTTTCTTTTCTTTTCTTTTAAATCGGGCTATACAAGTAAGACAGGCCCACTATGGGAAAGTCAGGAAAGTATAATGAGGATGCTATCAATCAAATTATCTTTTGAATTACTTAAAATTAAACAATCTTATCTCATCTTTGATGACTAGTAAGTTCCTCCCACTTCCCTTCTCCACCCTTAAAGGTCACTGGTGCTATGAGCCTCTTATACAGTGAGTGCTCAATCAATACTTGTTGGGTGGCTGATTGTTGACTATGCCCTGTGAGCTCCAAGTTTCCCATAAACATTAGAAAATACAGTGTGTGTTGGAGTAGTCATTGCTCTGTGGCGTACTGGCTGGGGAGCTGGCTGAATTCCACAGGCTTGTTTTTCTTAAGTTAACCAGTGGCTTCCTGCCATGAGAACAAGTTCAGCCCTGCGGGAAGTGGGTTTGGACGGCACTTCTGGATCACCTGAGTGAGAGTCAATCCTGGGAGGAGTGAACTTGTCAACAACGAGATAGTGAGCACCTACTGTGTGCCAGCCACTGTGCAAGCTGCTGGGGATGTTGGGATGGAGGCCGTTGGAGGCAGGCCCCACAAACAAGCTGGAGTGTGTGGTCCTAGAGGTGGATACAAGACACCGGGAGAGCAAAGGGAGGCTCGGGAGGTGGGGCATTCCAGGAAGGCCTCACAGAAGAGGTGACTTGAGAGGTAGGCCTTGAAAGGTGAGTGGAGTGTAGTAGGTTGGGGGCCTTGGAGCTGGGTGGAATAAGAAGAGGTAATTCTAAGAAATATGAAGAATAAGAGCAGTGATCTGTAGATAGGAAGGTTTAAGGTAAGTTCCAGAAACACCAGTGAGACCTTCTGTGGTTCACATTTTCAAATCTGAGCTACACTGTTACAGAGAGTGGCTGCCACCTCAGAGACCCTGTGCAAGCAGCGAGCTGCCCCAGAAATGTGACCGCCCTCTCCGTGCATCTCCTTGGGCTTATCCAGCAGGGAGCAGGCCTGTCTGTGGGTTCCAGTGCCCCCTCCCTGCAGCCTCTGCTGTTCTCTCTGGACATATGTGGGTGCTCTTGCTGCACCCTGTCCTTACTGCTGCCGTGGCCCCTTCCACACTGATCCTCGCTGTTTCAGGGCCTTTGTGTTCCTCACAGGCAGGAAACGTGCTGGGTTTGTCCCTGAATTCCCAAGCATCTAGCACTGGGCCTCCCATAGAGCACTCACTCAGTAAATGTTTGTTAATTCTTTTGTTTGCCCTATGAATGCATCCCAGTCTCTCTGCAGATGTGGACTCAGTTTCCCTATCTAGGCCCATTTTAGGGTTGAAAGTAGGACTCTACACCATGACAGCCTATTGCGAGATAAGAAGGTCCAGGGCAGATCGTCCTCATTAACTCCAGTTAGAACTTGATTGAGAAGGTCATAATCTAGCCTTTCGTAACGAAAACCCATTATTTAATCGACTCAAAGTTTTCTTCTGGCAGATTGACAAGCACATACTGCACTGCCTCTCCCACTCCACTGACAGGGCTAGTATGTGACAGATTGAGGTCGCAAATGCTTAGAATGCCTTAGAGATCCAGCCAACAATCTTACTGTGACAAGGACAAGGGCGGGCCCTGGTGACAAATAGTGGCCTGATTACTGGGCCCATTGTTCCTAGAATAGGCCTTGGGAGCCTGCCCAGTGGCTGAAACAGCTGCTGAACTGCCCACCAGGGCCTGGGAGAAGATGAGAAGCACGTCGCCTGGGCTCCTGTCCTATTGTGTCATTGACCCCGTTTGGGAACTAGGCCTTGGCTTTTCAGATTAACAGCCAGCTGAAGACTCAGAACATGTTTATAAATCTCTGGTTCCTATAATGGAGTTTTATGGCAATACCTTTGATGGATGAATGGATCATAGAGGGATGGGGTTGAGGGATGGACAGGATCAGCATGTGATGGACGTGTGAGTGGTAGAATCAATGGATGGATGGATGGGAAGCCAGCTGGTGCCTGTGGTCCTTCTGGAGACATAAAATTTGCCCTCCTGGGACCCTGTGGTTGGTGGCAGTACCTTTGTTTCTAATTTCTGAGAGCAGTTTTGAAGACGTGCTATGAGTAGTTTAAGAGCTAAATATAAAGGGGTAACTCTTCCATTTCTTTTTCAGGAAATGGCAATAAATTGAATGCAACTGATGCCTCTTCAAAGATTTGCTATCACAATTCACAGTCACAAAGATACAGAATTGACCTCAGTGCCCATCAGCCAAGGGCTGGATAAAGAAAATGTGGTGTATATAAACCCCGTGGAAAACTACTCGGCCACAAAAAAGAATGAAATAATGTCTTTTGCAGCAACTTGGACGGAACTGGAGGCCATTATCCTAAGTAAAGTAACTCAGGAACAAAAAACCAAGTATCGCATATTCTCACTTATTGGGGGGAGCTAAGATGTGGGTGTGCATAGTCACACAGAGTGACATAATGGACACTGGAGGCTCAGAAGGTGGGACAGTGGGAAGGGGGTGAGGGATGAAAAATTACCTGCTTAGATATAATGTGCACTATTCGGGTGATGGGTACACCTAAAGCCTGGACTTCACCACAATACAACGTATCCATGTAACAAAACTTCACTTGTACACCTTAGATCTATTGAAACAAACAAAGATTTGCTACCTACCAAGACTTGAAAACATGACAAATATCTTTTTCTTTCCCTTTCAGAATGGATGGGTAGGCCATATGAGAGAGAGTCAAAGACCTGCCAACAGAGCACCTTAAAAAAGTACAACAATAATGTAACAGACAATAAAACAATGCACAGTTTGACAAATGGGAAGCAAAGAGTCACCCCTAATCCCCTCATTCTAGAGCAAGTGTTCACTTTTTGTGTGGTGTGCTCATGCATGTGGGCCTTAAATAGCTACAATCATCTTCCACATACCTGCATGCAGTAACCTACTCTCCACCTAACGTGATGTCATGAGCATTTTTCCAATTTGCTACATAGTCTTTATAATTACTTTAAATGACTGTAAGTATTCCATTCATTATGCCACTGCTGAATATTTAGGTTGGTTGCATTTTTTCCTTTGCTCATTTTCATGAATTAACAGACGTAAGGTATTTCATCCACTGACTGCAAAATACACATACTTAGTAGACACTTTATTTCCTTTCTATCTTTCTCCTTCTTATAAATGAAAAAATATTTATAAAAAATTCATATTTGGGCTTTTCTTTAGGGTAAAATCCCTAAGGTAAACATTGAGTTCAAGAGTTTAAACAATTGTATTCTTTTTCACACATATTGATGTCATGTTACTTTATTAAAAACCATGATGATAATATGAATGGTCCATAATTACACATATTATCTCATAAAATCCTCCTAAGATCTCTAAGGAGTAGCTATTATCCCATTTTAGATGAGAAACCAGAGGCCCACAAGTTGAAGTAGTTGAAGTAATTTGTCCAGGGTCCATGTCTGTTGTGTTTCTCCTCTGTCTACCACACTGGCGCGTAGAATGACTTCAGTAAATATTAATGTTTGCTGAATGAAGTCTGTGAGTAGGGGGTGTCATGATTCAAACTCAGATCTGTTTCATTTCAAACTGCGCGTTTGCCTTTACGCCTTGCCGACTGGCTGCTGACATTCGCCTGGGTAGGGGGAGAGATGCGGGTGTTGCCATGCCTTTTAATTAGGGATGCAGACCTAGTGAGGCATCCATTCAGGCTCAGGGTAAACACGGGAGAGCTCAGGTGCTAGGGGTGGGAAGTGAGGACCCTAATATATAGTCGTCCTGTAATCCTGCCTTCTTGACATTTTCCATAACTCACCCATGTGGAGCTACAACACAGGCCAGTACCATAAGAGAGGATCCTAAGTGCCAGGTGGCCCCATCAAATTCAGAGGTTTTGCTGTTGTCTTGTGGTTAAGTAACCAGATGTCTCGACTGTGCACTTACAGAAACACAGTCCTCATTGTCATTGGTCTCTAAAATCCAACTGTGTGAGCTGAGGAGGCAGAGTAGCCCCTGGGCTGAATATTCTTCAGCTCCATCCCTCCTGTTTTCAGAGGATACTGAAAGGTGACCCCTCATCCCAAAGAGCACCAACCTCAAGAATCTTGAGTAGCCATGTCCTAAGGTCATGTCCTCCTGGCATAAGGCAGACACCTGTGTCCCATTTCTGTCACATAAGGTATAAAAGTTGAGTGTCAGAATGGTTCTTCAGAGATGCTCTAAAGAATAAAGTCTGTCCACTGATGCTGCTCAGCCAGTGTCTGGCCTCAGGGGTACAGAAGAGACCCAATGTGGTTGGGGCTTCCCGTGTGCTGAGAATTGAAGCTGAATTTAAACTCTGACATGTTTTCCGAAGAGAGTGTGGAAGAAATAGCAGGAGAGATTTGAGAGGGGAACTCGGGAAGTGCTCACATTTAGGAGGTAACAGAAGAGTCATGAAGGAACCAGGGACCAGAGACAGTCACAGAGCTGTGAGGTCCACGTCTAAAGGGCCAGGCCACCCAGGCAATTCCACACATGTGTATGGGCACCTCCTATGTGCACGTGCCTCATTAAGCTCTGGGCATACAGTCATGAATAAGAAATGTTCCTGTCCTCAATAAGATGCCACAGTCCACCTAACAGACAGAAGCACAAACAACAACAAAAAACACAGCATGATAAATGTTCTGTTAGTCATCTAACAAACTCTGAGGGCCTAGAGGAAGGGAGGAGACATAATAAGAAATAATATTTGAATCTCACCATGAAGCATGGATGAAAGATCAACTGGTATAGAAGGTTTGGCAGAGCGTTGGTCAGAGGGAAAAGCAAAGTTGGTCAGGACAAGGAGTGATCCCACCTTATAGGGAAGGGGGTGGTTTCCAAAGGAGGGGATGTCCACAGTGGAAAAGGCTTACAAGAGGCCTCTTACAAGAGGCCACACAGGAAGAAAAAGGTGCAACCAGAGGCAAGGGCGACTGCGACCTTGAGTGTGTGTGTGTGTTGCCTGTGTGTGTATGTTGGTGTTGTGGCTATGAGTGTGTCTCTGTGTATACTGAGGATGCGAATACGTAGAGGCTTCTCTACTCATTTCTTCAAAAGAATGTGCCTTAAGCACCTATCACATGCTAGGCATTGGGAGAAGGGAGAGGAAATAGAGAGACAAAGACCCCTACCCTGATGGAACCCACACTGTAGTGCGCACGGCAGACGGTGCACTAGTAGGAAGATGATCACAAGGAACAACCACGACGGCGCGGCACAGAGTAGCTGTGGCAGCAGCCTTCGCCTTCAGGGAGCCAGGCCGGGAAGGCAGAGTTTGAGCAGAGGCCCGAGGATGAGAAGGAGGGAGAGGCAGAGGGAACGTTTAAAACACATGGGGATGACTTGGTGTATTTTAGAAAGAGAAAAGAGGCTGCCAGCAGGGTTCGAGGGCGGCCAGCAAGGGCCAAAGTGGCAGGAGATGAAGTTCAATGAGTTTGAATTTTATTCTAAGAGCAAAGAAAAGCTGTTGGAGGATTTTGAGCAGGGAAGAGATACTCTTGTTTTGCATTTTAAAACAAGCCTGGATGCTGCATGGAGCTGGAACCGGAAGGGCCAAGAGCAGGAGCAGAGAGGCCAGCTAGGGCTATTGCAGTGGTCCCGGCCTGGACCCAGGTGGTGGCAGAGGAGACAGAGAGAAGGTGGGCTCCTTCAAAATGCAATTGGCAATTGAATGGCGAGGACTCCATGTGTGGGGGAGGGGGAAAGGGAAGATCTAGGGTGGCTTTCTGCACCGGGGCATGGGAAAACGAGAATAGGATTTTCTCAAGCAGTCTGGGCCCTGGGTTCTGGGTGTCTCTCCAGACAGGGCACTCTGCCTCTGTGGCCTGGCTGTGGTAGGGAACTGTATTTGCCTCTGGGTTCTGCAAGATCAAAGAGGTGACTTTGCCCAAGGCTCCTCTGAGGATGCCAGGGATGTGGAAAAGTGGCTCTTGCTTGGGCAGTTGGCTTGTGTTCCTCTGGTCAGGGATAAATGAGACCACTTCAATTTATTCAATACGCATTTATTAAGCAGTGGCTGTGAACCAAAGCCTGTTCTGAGTACTGGGGATACAGCGGTATCCCTACCCTCACGGAGCTTTATAGTTGGGTAGTCTAATAACAGGCAAAATAATAAATAAAACACGTCGAAGAGTTACAGAGAGCTATGGAGAGACGACAGGAATGAGGGGTAGGGAGCACCGGAGGTGTGTGGAGGGGTAGGGCTGAGAGTGGACGGTGGGCTGCGTGTCCTGCTGCAGAATGTGCCCGCACCACCCCGCAGAGCGGCCTTCCTAGGCTTACTGCAGCTGAAGCGCACTGCCCCCTGGCCTGCAGCAAAGCCTGACACTTCATATTTGCTTTCTTCCTGGTGCTTACCGCACTCTGTGATAGCCTTGTTTATTTATTTGTTAGCTTGTTTATTCCTTCTTCAAATAATTCAGATGAATTTGGTGTGATTCCAACAGGTGTGAATTGGGGAAAAGAAAATGGGTATAGGGTTCAGTTTGGAAGGTGCTAGACTTGGATGTGGGGTTCACCACTAGACAGTCCTGAGTTCCAGTTTTGGAGATTCTTCTGATTGGGTAGAAGAGACGTATAATGATGGGAGAGGGCTTTGGAAAAACAATTTGGATTGGAGACCCTGAGGACTGGTCTGGGCAGGACACAGAAGGGCAGTTTCAAAACAGGGTTGCTGTAGAGTCTGACTTGCTCCTGATGCTAAGATGCGAAGAGAGTTCAAACAGGAAGGGACCCTTGCCTCTGTACTGACCTTAATCCTGTCATCCCACCTCTAGCAAGTTGCAACAGATTTTCCTGTAGGAACCTCAGCTAGGGAGGAGTACCCTTAATCAGCAACCGAAACTCTGTGCAGGTGTTAATTAGGTCCATGCAGTTGAGAAGTGATTATATCTTCCCTTCATTAAAGATGAGGAACGTGCAAGGGGCCCCTTGTACTCCCTGGATCCTCCCTGTCTGGTGGGAGGCTGGTGGGTGGGGTAAGGTCCAGCTCGGGGGAGGCTGAATGGAAGACCTGGTACGTGGAGCTGTGTGGAGTTCGGGGAGCCCTGCTCTGCCACGTGGGGCACAAAGCAAATGGCCCAATCTCAGAGTCATGGGAGAAGGGAGGCAGGGGATGACCCTCTGAAAGCCCTGGACTCTGGGAGTTGGTCTCCGCAGGAAAGGAAGGGTCCTTCTTGCTGATGGCGCCACTGCTCTACCCAGCTTCTTATTCTGAGTACTTTTTCTTATCATTTACCTCTTATCATACACACGACAGACAGATACACACATAGGTATTGCTTATCACAGGCTTTGGGGTGGGGGCTTAGAAGAAAAGAAGTGAAATAGAAGAGCATGAGATTGGAATTGGGCTAAAGTTATCATTCTTATCAGTTGATGCTTGGTATTGACTATGACCATGTCACTTAGACTGTGTTGAAATGTCCACATGTGGAAAATGAGTATGACTTTTAAAAAAATTAATTTTTATTATGAACATTTACATTTGTTGTGAAAAACTGAGAGAACACTTATGGCAGTCGTGTAAACTCCGGAGTGCTATCCCAGCGTAAGGTCTAGACCTATCATTAAACCGTACCCTTGCTGGAGTGAACTTTTATAGGACTAGAACTGGGCAAATATAAGAGGTTCTAAACATTTAAAAAATTTTTAGAATGAGCTTTTTTTCTGGTTGAACTAGAAGACTGAAAGAGCTGTTCTGGATTAGTCTGTGATTTTCAGGAGCAAACAGCAGATAGAGGCTTCTCTCAGGAGGGTGAGCGCAAAGCTCACGGAGGCCTGCATGGGAACCCCCGGTACGTGACAGTGTGTGGCAGGGCCTGACCTTTGGCTCAAATGCCAGCTCCATTCCTTATTAGCTGTTTGACTTTAGGCAAGTTTCTTAATACCTTTGGGTCTCAGTTTCTTCACCCATAAGCTTGGGATAATTATTTCTATCTCCCTTGCTTTGGGGGTTGGACTAGGGAATTAAAGGAAAAAACGACATAAAGTGCTTTGCATGGTGGCTGTACACAGGGCTGTACAACCGGGAATTCTTGAACTTGATTTTCTGGTTCTGATGTCTCCAAGCCTTCTCTCTCCAAGCCTTCTGCAGAGGGGAAGGTCCTGTCTCTCTACCACTGGAGGCTCCATCAGAGCAGCAGCAGAAGGTCCTGCTGGCACGTATTAGGGGGAGACCCAGTGAATTGCAGAGTGTGGGGGATGGAAGGGCCCTTAGACATACCTGGCCTCATCTCTATGTTACAAATGAGGGACCTGAGGCCCAAAGAGGTAGGTGCCCAAACAAGGTCTCACCACAAGTTAGTGGGATAGCCTCAAAACGAACCCGGGTGACCCAGTAGTCCATCCATCCAGGGCCTTTGGGTTTTATAATTTATCTCCGAGGACTCCACCCCTGTCGCTGTTGGAGAGCCCCAAAACTCTGGCCCAGGGAGTCTGCCATCGAGGAAGGGCAGGCCCTGTGGGTGAAGCAGTCTTTCTGAAGTCCACAGGCGCCCCCTACTGGCCCAGAGCTGAAGGCTGCCACCTTGAACTGGGCTCATCGCCACCCGCTGAGAGGGCTGCACCCTGGGCTAGCCACTGTGATCCGCTTTCAGATTTTCAGTTTACTACACCCTTTTAAAAGCAATTTAAATAATAAGAAAAAGGTGTTTTTATATTTACCCATGTAATTATCACTTCAGGTGCTCTTCATTCCCTTGTACAGCTCCAGATTTCCACCTGCTATCATTTTCCTCCCACCTGAAAGACTTCCTTTAACATCTTTTATAGCTCAAGTTTGCTGGTGATGAATTCTTCCAGCATTTGAATGTCTTCAGAAGTTTTTATTTCTTCTTCATTTTTGAATGATATTTTCACTGGGTATGACATCCTAGGTTACAGTTCTTTCAGTCATTTAAAGGCATGGCTCTACCCTCTTCTGACTTGGATTGTTTCTGACAATAAGCCTGAAATCATTCTACTATTTCTTTCTCTGTAAATGGTGTATTTGCCCCCCTCTGGCTGCTTTTAAGAGTTTTTAAAAGCACTGGTTTTAAGTGATTTAATTATTAATATGAGATGCCTTCATTTAATTTTCTTCATATTTCTTGTGCTTGGAGGTAATTGAGATTCTTAGCTGTACAATCTTTTAGAAATTTAAAAAAAATTTTTAAAAAATCAAATTAGGAAAATTTTGGTGATTATTTCTTCAAACTTTTTGCTTCCACTCTCACCCATTCTTTCCTTTGGGGACTCCAATTACATGTATATTATGCCACATGAAGGTGTTCTGTGCTTACTTCATTGCTTTTTGGTTTTTGTTTCCTCTGTTTCATTTTGGATGGTTTCTGTTGGTATGTGTTCCACTCACTCATCATTACTTCTGTAGTGTTTAGTGTGCTGTTCGTCCCATCCAGTTATTTTCCTTCTCAGACAACTTAGTTTTCATTTTGAGAAGTTTGATTTGGATCATTTTTTCTGTCTTCCATGTCTACTTAAATCTTTCTGCTAGTGTTTTGTGCATATGAAACACAATTATATTAACCTCTCCAATGTCTTCATCTACTAATTCTATCATTTGTCATCGTTGATCATTTCTAGGTCAATATCAATTAACTGATTTTTCTTTTTATCATATACCGTCTTTTCCTGCTTCTTTGCATGCCTGGTAATTTTTGATGGATGCCACACATTGTGAATTTTACATTTTGGAGAGCTGGATACATTTTTGTTACCATAAATGTTCTTTTTTTTTTCCATAAATATTCTTGAACTTTATTCTGGGGCACAGTTAAGTTACTTGGAAGCAGTTTGATCATCTCAAATTTTGCTTTTTAAGATTTGTTAGGTGGGACCAGAGCAGTATTTAGTCTACGACCAATTTTGCTCCATTACTGAGGCAAAACTTTTCTGAATACGCAGTGCCCCATAAATTATGGGGTTTCCACTTTGGTAGGAACAGGAGCTCTTCCTAATCCTGGGTGATTCCTGGGATGGCTCCCTTTCATCTTCTCTCTCTCTCTCTCTCCTCCCCACCCTCCAGCTCTCTCCTCTCTAGTAATCTTTCAGGACTCAGCTCCTTTTCTTTAATCCAGAGAGACCACTGGGCTCTGCCAGGTTCCCCTTCCTGAGCCACAGCCTGGAAAAGCTCTGTAGCAGGAGGCCAGGACAATCCTGGGGCTCAGCTCATTTGTTTCTCATCACACACAAATCACTGTCCTATATTGCTCCAGATTCAACGTCTTGAAAGCTATTTTAGACATAGTCATCCCTTGGAATCTGCAGGGAATTAGTTCCAGGACCCC
>RJWJ010024626.1:0-24666 GCA_004363605.1 Indri indri | reverse complement strand
GCTCTGCTGTGAGCCCCCACGCCCTTAACTTCCGCCCTCAGCTCTAAACTCCTGGCATTCTGAGCCCTTCCCCTGAGGTTGCTCCCTTGTTTTTACAGAGGCCCCCCAAGCAAAGCTCGTACTGGCCAAATGGAGTCCTTGGACCGAGTCGTCTCCTCCTCCCTAGCTCTGGGTGGACGGTGGGAAATGGGGCAGGAAGCTGGTTATCCATCCAATTACACCTTCCCAAGCTTTTACGTGTTCAAATTCCTCATGCAGAGAATGTGGGAATAATTCCTCCCTTTAAAAATAAAATATCTTTAAAAGCCTAGCTCAATGCCCTCCTCCCAAAATCAGTATGCAATACATATTTCTTGAGTTTAATTGGACTATTTTTATTAATATTACAAACGATACTGTTATGATATTTGCTTCCCATTTTGAAGCAGCATCCACTCAGGCCCCTACATCAATCATGTTACAGATGTCACAAAATGCAGGGTTTTTATTCTCTGTGGCATACAAAACAAACAGCTATACTTGTCTTAATTTAGGAGCAAAGTGTTTTTGCCTTTTTCCTCTTAAAAGCTTCTTTACCAGACCCCAAAGTGCACAGTTGGAAGACGTGGTCCAGTTGGTAATTGGAAGTGGGAGTCCATTCCCAGCTTTCTGCACATACACAGATAAGTTATTTGACACTTCTTCACCCTGACCTCGCCACCTGTAAAGTGGGGACAATGCTCACCTTCCTGATGGCAGTTTGTCAGCTGTGTTGTAAAAACGAACAAAAGACAATCCTCCAAACACGTTCAAGTCCTCAGAAGGAAAAGCTGCTATAATAACCTAAAGCGGGAGTAGAGGTCTCAGTTCACTGTTGGGAAATCTTGGAAAAAGAATAGTTTTAGCGTGTGGCGGGGAGAGATAGCATGAGAAAATCGCCCATTTAGGCAACACTTGGAACTTGGGTACAGATCGGAATCACTTCCGGAAGGTTACCAGAGTGCCTGCGCTGAGAGCAAGTTGCAGCAAAGAAAACGCTTAGCGCAGCTCCTGGCCGCTCGGCCATCTGGCGAGCCCTCCCCGCCGCCGCCCTTCTGTCGCTCACCTGGTGGAGGCCGCCCGCGCCGGCGGGGGGCGGTGTGCGGCTCGGACGCCACGCTGGGGCTGCGGCAGCAAGCGCAGCGATCCGGCCGCGAGACGCGAGAGCCCATTAATTGGCTAATTTTGCTTATAATGTCTGGTCACCGCTTGGCAGGCCCAGCTGTCTCCCGGGTGGTGTTTGCTGGGGCTCATTTGGAGCACCGGCCTGGCTCAAAATTACTTTTTGAATGACTCGATGACATCTTCCAATGGCTCCAATCTAAGATGCGCTCCCGTCTTTGTCTTCCCCTTTGGCCCAGGCTCTAGTCTAGATCAATCCTTCTGGCCCCAGTACCTCTGGGCTGGTGCTTCAGACGTGAATCTCAGTGGGTCCTCAAAATTGCTGCTGCCACCTGACCTCAGACTCTGTTTCAGGTGGAGGAAGATGGCTGGGAACTAACTCTCAGCTAGCCAGTCTGCCTTGGGAATCCTCTTTAGACCCTTTAATCAAATATGTCACACGCGAGGGACATCTCCGGTTTCTAATGTCATCCTAGGTCCTGAGCCCCACTGCTCCACCCTTTATTTGATATTATTAGCCCAGTGCCAGCTACCCCTAAATGTTTTTCTGTTTCTTTAGGATTTTGTTTTTCGCACTTCTCACAGGCGTTGGAAACATGCTCTTCTCAACACAGCTTCATTCTAACACCCCACCCCATGCTTCTTCCTCCTTTAAGACCTAGAGAGGGACTGTGTCTCCTACCACCAACTTCAAAGTCTGTAAGAGTGTATAACCTCATACTCCCCTTCTTCTCCCCACCCCCCCAAGAAAATGGCATTACCATGCTCTCTATCTCTTCCTGTGCTGGAAATGCCTTTTTATTCCACACAGTTTGCCCAGCTTCCTCTTTTATTTGTCAAAGATTTTCTGAAATCTCATTTCCTTCCCAGCTTCCTACCCATCAGAAGGGTACTGGTCACTTATTTTGACACTCAATGCACAGATGTCTTTTCCTCCTTCCAGCTGCCTCAGCTTTCGCATAATGAAGATTCTTTAATTTTCCTGTTTTCCCAATGCCTGCAAGTTAGTGTGTGTGACTTCTCATCCTCCTGGATTTTCCATGTGCAAACTCCACCAGGTCAGATGTTGTCTTTACCTAACCTTGTCCTCTCCCTGCTGTGGCTCCAGGTACTTGGGGTAATTTAATTTTCTTGCACAATGATGAGGAGCTCTGGTTTACAAATGGCAAAATGAAGTGCAGATAGATTTCTCAGAACAAATTAGTGGCTTGATTAGACATGGAGTTAATCTTCCAGTGTATGAGTTATTTGGCCACATTCTCTAGAGCTCTTCATTTTTATTAGATCCCACTATGTATGTGCATAGAAGAGGGAAGCCGTTCTTTTAGTCCAAGAGTTCTCCCCCACTGCCCCTACCACTTGGCAGACATTTTATAAATGCTATTTGATGAAAATGAAAAACTCACATTAAAGAGCAACAACATTTGAGCCTTTATCTTTTAAATTTCTAGTAAACTCTCGGAATGTGGTTTGTTTTTCTTTGGGAAATAATTCAGTTAACAAGTCAGTTACAGGTCCTCTCAAGAATAGAGTCATTGCAACCCAATTCCTTTTTAGTGAAAGTGCCACTCTGGGACTAGAGTTTGTGTGGGGTGGGGTTTGTGTCTTGGGGTGCCAGTAAAAAGAACAAAACTGAAATGTCCATTGCTCAATTTGAAGAAAGGAGTTCTTCCCTGAGCTCACGTTTCACTGAAAACCAAAAGCCTGGGCCAAATTCAGCAAAAGGCTGATTCGTGGCTGCGACCCTTGAGGGCTGGGTGAATTTGATAGTGCATCAGGATTGGTTTCTCGGGGACCCTGGGTCATTTCGTGAGAGAGAGTCTGTGTCCAATTAGGACTTGGTGTGCAAGGAGGACTTACTTTTAATCTAAAGAAAATTTAGGGCTCTTCTATGAGAAGCCACACACATCTGCACACTACACACACAGACACCTTATCTAGATTTTATAAGGTTTGCATGTGAGGGACTCTTTCAACTGCATCTCACTTTGATACTTTCAGGCTCAGAGAACTGTACTTTAGGAAAATAGAGGAAATTTTCTGTGGTAAGGAATTCAGAAACCAAAAACAAAGGAGGGAGTGCTCTATATCCTCCATAGGCCCCGTTTTCCACCTTTAACTGGGCACCTCTGGGATGAACAGTCATAATTACAAGGCCTCACTTCGGAACTCCAACTTAAAAATACATTTCTGACACATAAATCATTTGCAAACACTACAGCTAAAGCCCCAGTGCAGCTTCCCAATTATTAAACACACAGATCGACACTCAAGCGTGCTTTGGTCCCTAAGAATCTTTTTACATAAAACAGTGATATCTGCCTACATATCTTGTCACCAATCAAATCATTGCTTCTTGCTAAAGCCAGACAGACACAAGCCTGCATTCCGTGTGCAGGGAAATGGCATAAGTGAATTATTTTGAAAATTTGATTGTGAGATATTCCTGTACTCTCTAACAGAGAGAAAGAGAGAGAGAGTCTGAAAGGGCGGGGTTGAATGACCTCCCTTGTCCCATAAAACCCAGCTGTAGTGAAACAAGCTTCTCATGTTTGCTGATAGCCGAGGGTAGAAAACAATTAGGCAATTGCTACTTTTTTTTGAAATACTATGAAAAGTAATACAAAAACAAATGAACAAAAAATAGGCAGCAAGAGAAGAGAATGTAAAATAGTTTTCAGGTAGCACTTTGAAAAGAAATGCAGACAGCAGCATCTTCCTCCATCATGCCTACTGGTGTTTTCCTCTTCGTTTTCTCTCTGACCTTAGTACTCCGCCTCTAGCGTGATAGGTGGCAAGAAGACTGAATTCTGCCACATGCCTGACACCTTAAAGGAAGTTTCACTTACATGGCAGAAGTTTAGAAGAGCTTTTTGCTATACTTGAGGGAAGATAAGAGGGAAAAAGTGTGTGTGTCTGTGTGTGTGTTTTGTGTGTCTACTCATGCAGAATTTTTATTTAAAAACAAAAATTCTGTATGTCTGGAAATAATTGAGACCCCCACATAATGTGTAAGCCAATGAAGGAAAATGCATAAACAGCCCAGATAGCAACCAAGAAACAGATTAAAGTAAACTATTATAATTCTGTGACACGTTGGCCTCTGCCTTCTTTTTAGGTAGTGAAAACACATGTTTGTGTAGTCTGGTTTCCAGGACATTCCCTTTAAAACATCTTCAAAAACATTATCTTATCTCTGGCACACTCCAGCCTTCACCCCGAGTCCGATGTCTCTGGGATAATGATGGGGAATGCTCGTGAGATCCAGAAAGCAATATGTTAACCATACGGTGTTCAAAACTGTTCATCAGACGGAGACACTGGTACGTGCATATTCTGCAGCACAGCAGCAGAAAGGACGGAGGGCCTTTATGTTGTCTGATAATGCAGCTCTTTGAAACATTGCTGGCGGACTGTCTTCACATCATGTCACACAGGACAAGAAATGGGACAGGCCCTCTCTGCTTCTCGATTCATCGACCTGCCATACAATACAACAAACCAGCTTTTTCAAGGCCCCTTGAATGAAGGCCTGTGCCTGCAAGGGAAATTTAATTGGATTTCTTTATGGGTTGCAACAATCCAATGAAAAATTATGTAAGAATGGCATGATTCAGTTTCAGCATGCACTTGAATAATAATAATTTTTTTTATTTATAACAAGAATTCTTTAAAAAATAATAAGAATTTTTAAATGAAAACACCCTGCAACAGCACTTTTCAGCTCAACTAGACCAGGCAGCCCAACTTTATCCACAGCAGCTTGTGTTGTGTGGATGTTTGTGTCATTGTCCCAGCTTAGAAAATGATTTTAAATGCGTAGGTTGCGATGCATTCAGAACAGAGTCAGAGGCTTTCAAAAGCGCTTGGTTTGGCTTTCTGGGAAGAATAATGTTGTCTTTAACAATGTCCCCTGCTTTGAAGCAAAGTGCATTTGTGCATCCTGGAGAGTAGGAAAATGTCCATCACTCCATCTGTTCTTTGGAACACCTTTGTGACATGTGAAGATGAAGTCCTCTATAGCATTTTGACATTTCCAAATTGGCTGTAACAGCATTGAAGATTATTTTTTATCCTCCTCTTGGAAGTGGGCAAGTGTCTAGTGTCTGCCTAAAACTCATTTCTTGAAATTCATTTTATTCCCATGGCTCCAGGCGTCCTTTCTGGCTACTTGGGCAGCATGTTAATTAAAAGGAGCTCCTCGCACCCTTCTCCATCCACAAGTAGCCACACAGTTGAGCTACGAGCTGGCAGATAGTTTAGGTTTATTTCCTTCATGGCCTCAGTTATTCATTCACTCATTTATTTTCCTTTATTCATCAAACCATATGCTCTTCCCAATACCTGAATACATCTTTTTTATCTCATTCATCTAGAAAACCCACGGTCATTCTTCAAGACTGGGTGAAAGGCCCCTTACAACACTCCACCCCATTCCAATACGTGCTTCCTGCTCTGTGCCCCATCATCGCTGTGACACGTGTACCTCTCCGTTATTCCATATCACACCGTTGTAGCTGCGTTTATAGGTCGGGCTCCCACAGTAGATGGTGAGATGAATACAAGGACCACTGATCATATTTATCATTGTGTCTTCAGCACTTAATATGCGCTTGCCATAAAATAGGCATTTCATTAATAGTTCTTGAGTATGTGAATGAATCGATTAATGGATACATGGATGAACGGATATATAAAATATAGGTAACCCCCACATGTACATGCCCAGCAAAAAAAAATCTGTTTTTCCAAGGAAGCAATATTAAATGCAGGATTTTATACCCCTGAATCAGGGCTCCATGCTGAATTTCTATAGAAATGACTAAAAGCATCATACTCATTCTGGCAGAAATGATATGCCTAAAAACGGTGCAGTGGAAAAGTCTTAAATACATATATAGTTTGGTTGAACAGGGCAACCCAGTAACCAATCACTTGGTATTTACGTGATGTCTCATAAAAATACGAATATTATTTTACATTAATATGTGCTTGGCAGTTTTCAAGGTACTTTTACATTCTTGTTCTCATATTTATTCAGCAAATATTCATTGAAGGCTTGCCGTATTCTAGTCACTCTGCTATGGTGTGCTACACTGAGCTGTAATGGTGAGCAAACCAGGCCTCATGGAGCTTACAGTCTAGTGGAGGAGGCAGATTGTAAACAAATCATTGCACAGATGATCATAACCACACACTAAGTGCTGTGCACGAAAGGAGCAGAATACGTGGAGAGTACCTATGGCATTTTATTTTACTTGAGTTTGACACCTTTGTGAAGATTGCAGACCAGTATCCAGCATCACGTGTTTAAACCAGGATGGACAAAGTTTACAATGGCTAGCAAGAGTGGAGGCAAGCTTAGAATCCAGTTCTTGTACTTCCAAGTGGGGCTAGGCATGGAGAATGGCTCAGGGGCAACCTGCTTGAGCTGCTATTCTGGGGCACTCCAGAGACTTCCAGACTGAGGTGGAGATCAGTGGTCCCAGCTTTGTGAATGGGGAGGACTTGGAGCCAAGGAGAAGACCTTTGTGAGAGTGCGCCATACCTGAGAGGCTTAGTGTTTCCATGGAGTGTATGTGTCTGTGTGGATACGTGTGTGTGTGTGTGTGTGTGTGTGTGTGTGTGTGTGGATACGTGTGTGTGTGTCTGCCTGCGCAGACACGTGGGCGGATGGGCAGAGGGTTCTTACCAAAACCTGAAACCTATTTGCCTTCATAGCTTGAATGGGGCCAACCCGATTGTCCTGAGAATCTAATGTTCATGCTCCAGTGTAAGAGTGGAGGTGATGGAAATGCTGTGGTTTTTTTTGTTTGTTTGTTTGTTTGTTGTTCTTTGTAGTTATTTTTAGTTATTTTTTTATTTCAGTATATTACAGGGGTACAGATGTTTAGGTTACATATATTGCCTTTGCCCTGCAAAACGTTCTGTTGATAGCAATTGCCAAATTTATACAACCGTAAGATCTGCAGTGCAGGAGGTAGGAGGCACAACAGCAACATGCACAGACTTTGAGGCCGCAGACTTTGTTCAGTTCCCACCCCTGTCACCTGCTATTAATAGCTCTGTGTTCTTGGACAACTTCCCTGATTTCTGTAAGTACCAGCTTTCATGACTTCCCACCTTTTTGTCATCTATAAAATGGTAAAATGGAGATTAAGATATTATAAATGCCTGACATGTACAAGTGCTCAAATGGTGGCTGTTATCATTTCAATTAACAGGAGGCTAGAGAACAGGCACACTGCCCGTACCAATGCCACGCCTCCCCCCGCTGTGTGCACATGTACGCGCACACACACACACACACACACACACACACACACCCTGCTCTAGAGCTTGTCTTTATAGCACCACTTTCTCGCCACCAACAGGAGACCTCAAATGTGTCCGGGGCCTCTCTGACTTCAATGGGATCCGCATGTGTGCATCTGGAGACAGCATTTAGCTAGTGGAGGAGAAACGAATTGTCATTTTCAGTGACCATAGAGAGAACACTCTATCCAAGAGCCTCTTTTTGCCATGGGAAGTAGCTTTGTTGGTAACGGTCCTAATCCTCTTTTTCAGCGAGAGAACAGGGTAATGCTGCTTTTTGCCAGGGGTCACGGGGAAGGGTGGCGCATGGGGGAATAGTTGCGCATTCACGGGAGGAAATAGAATCGCAGGAGCTGTAAAACCGCTGCCGTTTAACTCACTCCCCACAGCCCCAGCGCCTCGCATTTCAGTCACTCATAACTTTACGACGAGCTCTCCTTTTGGGATAACGCTTTTCTAGTCAGTCTCTGCTCCCCGGAGGCCGGCTTTTTATGGGAAATTTGTGCTAAATCAGCGAAGCTGTGTTCAAGTTGGAGAAATACAAGACACGATGCACTTTCCCTCTGCCAACTTGAAAGACACAGTCCGCCGGGAGCATCCCCTGAGGCTGCCGACTCGGGGATGTCTCTTGTTTCTGAAAGTTCCAGGCTTGGATATGAGCACAGCGGTGATGAGAAACAACATCACCGGTTTCAGAGGTGTCTGGATCAATGACAGAGCCAATAAACGGATATTGCCAGTGAATAGAGACAAATGTGAGAAGGACTGGGAGGAAGTAATGAACAAACAGAGAAATATTATAACGCAGAAAGTACTAATTGAAAGGGACTTCTTTGATTCGGGAAGAAAAACAAAGAAACAAATTACCAGCTTTAAACAGGAAAACATCCGCTGAAATGCACCCATTAGTGCAAAGGTAAGAAACTGCTCAAAAAAAGTTGGGTAGCTAATGTCTCCTAAGCCTCTACCGAGTGCCAGTCACCACAGGCAGCTGTTGTCATTATGTCCCCTCATTCTCACCACAAGCCTACATGGCAGAAATGACTATTCCCATTTTACAGATGAGGAAACAGAAGCTTGTTCATTCAGTCAGTCGGTAAATATTTTTCGAGGGTTTACCATGCGCTTAAAGCCGTGAACAAAACCACACTCACCATCCCTTTCTTAGCAAGGTCACATTCTAGTGAGGCAGGGCAAAGGCAGACAACAAACAGGTAGTTATAGGTCAAGTAGTGATGGGACCATGAAGAAAACTAAATCAGGGTGTGAGGCCGCCGAGTGGCCAGAGAAGAGCTCCCCGATGAGGAGTTGAGTGAGCAGAGACCTAACAGGGAGTGTTCTTGGTATATTTGAGGACAAGTGCGCAGGCCCAGGTGGCTGGAGCACAGAAAGCCAGGGAGGGGGATAAGCAATAAAGTCCAAGAACTAGCCAACGGCAAGATCACACAGGGCTTCACTGGCCTTGGAAAGGTTTCAGATTTTATTCTAATTACAAAAGCAAGGCATTGGAGAGTGTGTAGCTAGGGCACACGTTCAGCAGCTGTAATAATTTAAGGAGATGGCAGTTGAGTTCTCGCTCACGTAACATCCACCGGTGGGGAGTTCAGAGTCGTTAGGCCAGCTCTGCTCCCCTCTTCCCCAGGGTGTGATGGTGGGTGACCACTCATCAGCAAGAAGGGGGGTGTCTTAGTTCATTGCGTTGCTATAAGAAATACCGGAGGCTGGGTAATTTATAAAGAAAGAGGTCTATTTGGCTCATGGTTCTGCAGATGGCACCAGCATCGGCTTCAGGTGAGGGCCTCAGGAAGCTTCTGCTCACAGTGGAAGGCCAAGGGGAGCAGACATCTCACGGTGAGTGGAAGGAAGCAAGAAAGGGGAGGATGTGCCAGCTTCTTTTTAACAAATTTGTGGGAACTAATAGAGGAAGATCTCACTTGTTACCTTGAGGAAGCCACCAAACCGTTCATGAGGGATTCGCCCCCATGACCCAAGCACCTCCCACCAAGTGCCAACTCCAATACTGGGGATCAAATTTCAATGGGATATTTGGAGGGGACAAATATCCAAACTATATCAGGGGCAAAGGAAGAGGAGGGACTTCCCCTTCTGTTGGAGCCTGACCTGGACGTTGTACCCGTTCCTCTGCTCACATCCCATGGGCACAGCAACTGCAGCAGAAGCTGGAAAGCAGAGTCATTAGTCATTGCCCAGGTAAAAGTTGGAGGGTCTGTACTTAAATGAAGAAAGCAGACTTGATGTTGGGGAACAGCTAGGGGTCTGTTGCAGAAGGTTTTGAGTGGAAGTGACATGATGTGACTTATGTTTTTAAAAAGACTTCTGTAAATGTCGGAAAAATAATCCGGAGGGCCAAGGATGGAAGCAAAGAGACTAGTTAGGAAGTGATTTTCATAATCCTGCTGGTGGATAATGATGGCACAGGCTAGAGTGACGGGGCTGGAGATGTTGAGAAGTGCACAAATTCTATATTTAAAGGTAAGGTTAGAAAGATTTGCTGATGGATAAAAGTGTGAGGTATGAGAGAGAAAAAGAGGGATCAAGGATGACTCCTACAGTTTTTGGCTTGAGTACAAAACGAATGGACTTATCTACCAAGACGGGGAAGATTGGGTAAAGAACAGGTTTGGGGATGAAATTAAGAGTTTGGTTTTGGATATGTCGAGTTTGAGATGCCTATCCAACATTCAACTAGAAATGTCTAGAAGGAAGTTAGAATTTGACCCTCTAGTTTAGGAGGAAAATCAGGGCTAGAGATACAAATTAGGGAGTGGTTGATGCCGAGATGGTATTTAAAGCTACGCACAGAGACGTAATGACCTTGCTCCAGCGCTGGGGCACCTAAGCTCCCCAGACCCACGTTTGTCTTATGACAAAGCCCATGCTCTTTCCACTGGGCCCCACGAGCCACGAGCCTCTCCGTCACCTGGGAACTGCCTATCTGCCTTTTCAGACCCATTGCTAATCGCTCCTCCCCTTTGCTTCTCCCCACACACCCTGTTTCAACTTTAGTTTATGCCTTCACCAGTTCACTAGAGAAAGGAAACAAAACATGCCGGTATAGGAGAAAGATTGCATACGAAAGGGATGTGTCCTAGGGGCCAGAAACTCCATAAGATAAACCAAAGCTCTTGAGATGAAAACAGAGCTTAGACTAGAAGCTGGTGGAGTGGATCCCCAGGAAAAGGGAAGTGTGAGTCTCTGATGGCACCAGTCAGAGATGAAACAGTGAGTCAGGTGGTGGCTGGGAGGTGGCAGGACAGGAGAATGGACAGAGTAGTACCGCGAGAACCTGTGAAGTTAGGTGAGGAGCTTCTGGGACCATTTCTCCGAATGCTGGGCAAGAGGTGGGACTGGCCTTTATCTCAGAGCTCTGTTTACCTGGCCAAGGTGGCTGCTCAAAGGGCTGTTCATGGTGCAGTCATTAGAACAGATTTTTACAGATGTCACTGGGTTGGGAGAAGAGTGGAGAAGAGTTTGGGGACTTTCAATAAACTTCCTTTTATTTTTAGCATCTCTTTGTTTCTATTATGTCTATATTACCTGGGGGAAAAAAAAAAGAAAGATTCTAAAAGAATGGAGGAATTTGAGAATGCCATCATTAAGCTTTGCTTTTATGGACTTTCTTTATTAATTCACTTTCCCAATGACCTATTTTTCCCAGCCAGTTGACTGACTTACGGAGAAAAGGAATTTTGTCCTCCTACACTAGAGGCTTTATTATAGGTTGGATTGTGTCCTCCTTACAAATGCATATGCTGAAGTTCTAACTTCCTGTATCTCAGAATGTGACCTTATTCTGAAACAGCATCACTGCAGGGGTAATTAGTGAAGATGACATCATTAAGGTGGGCTCTAATCCAAGATGACCGGCATTCTTATATAAAGGAGAAATTTGGATGCAGAGACACCCATAGAGGAAAGAGGGTGTGAAGAGATACAGGGAGATGACAGTCACCTACAAGCCAAGGAGGAGCCTGGAGCACATCCTTCCCTCACAGCCCTCAGAAGGAACAACGTTGCCAACACTTTGATTTTGCACTTCTAGCTTCCAGTATTGTGAGTTGATAAATGTCTGTTGTTTAAGCCACTCAGTTTATGATACCTTGTCACAGCAGCCCTAGCAAATGAACATAGGCTCTACATACCTAAGGTCAACAAGTGCACACAATAGGATACCAGACAGCCTAGGGGTGAGGAATTTATGCAAAAAACATTCCCTCACCTCTAATTTGTTGTGAGGTCCTGAGCTAGGCCTCCTGGATTTGTCTTTACTGCGCTGGGGCACCTAGCTTTTTAGAACCCGAGAAGTATTTTTCCAGTTGCACCAGTGGCCTGGTGACAATAGAGTCATGCCTTATACACACTCCTTAAAGAAAGTTAGCTACACCAGTTCAAGCAGAAAGGGAGAGAGAACTTTAGATCATGCTGGTGAGTTTGTCCCTCATCCCACTCCATAGCTTTATGCTTTAGAATGAGTATGAGCCGAGAGACAGGAATCTGCTGTTTCCTTCGGGTCTCAGTTCTCAGGTGCCCTCATGTGAGAACATCTTTCCATGGCGACGGTGATTCCTACCTATAAAGACTCCCATTTTGCCTAGGTCAAGGGTGATTTGGGGTTTAAATTACTTGTGCCTTGTAAGATAACTCTAACCCCCTTCCACGCCTGGGAGGTGACTCCATGCAAAGGTTTCCTTCTTATCGATCTGGCTGGTGTGAAGCACATTGGTGAGCACAGTGGCATTGCTGGTGGTAACCTTCATACAGGCACTGTGCTCCATGGCCCAGATCGGAGTGAGTACAACCAGTTAATAATTAAAGGAAGCCACACAGAGTGTGTATGCAATTGCTTCTTCACTCATTCAAGTCAAATGTGACAATGAAAGGGTAGGACTGAGGTGAAGGAACAGGAAGATTATCTAAGCCAGGCACATTTAAACTCTTCTTTTCAAGCATCAGATGGTTTTATTCAAAGTAAATCTATGTGGAACCCAATGTAAGAAACAGATGAAGATGGAGCTTCCTTTAGGCCAGAGTCACCCATGTCATATATCTCAGGGGGCCAGAAAGGCAGGACACTGGGTGAAGTGGGATGGGCACGGCTCTGGTGAACTGGAGAGAACCAGCTGGCCAAAGTGGCAGCCACTGGATGGCTTTAGGCCTGCAGGAGAGAGTCCCAGTGTTACAAGACCTGCTCCCAAGAGAAGCCAGAAAGCCAGATTGTTTTGTAAAACATCCTGATTTTTAAAACTTCTGTTCTGTGAAAGACGCTGTTAAGAGAGTGAGAAAACAAGCCACAGACTAGGAGAAAATATTTGCAAAACACACACAATAAAGGACTAGACTCCAAAATACACAAAGAACTCAACCGTAAGAAAACAAACAACCCAATTAAAAAATAGGCAAAAGATCTGAATAGACACCTCACTAAGGAAGATACACAGATGGCAAATAAACATGAAAAGGTGCTCAACATCATATATCATAACTCATGGAAATTGTCAATTAAGACAACGAGATACTACTGCACACCTATTAGAATGGCTAAAACCCAAAATTGACAACACCACATGCTGACGAGGACGTAGAGCAGCAGGAACTCTCATTCACTGGTGATGGCAACGCAAATTGGTGCCCTATCTTTGGAAGACAGTGTTTCCTACAAAGCTAAACATAGTCTTACCATATGATCTAGCAATTGTGTGCCCAAATGAATTAAAAACTTACATCCATGCAAAAAACCTGCACGTGAATATTCACAGCAGCTTTATTCAAATTGTAAGCAACCAACATGTCCTTTAGTAGGTGAAAGAATAAATAAACGGTGATACATCCATGCAATGGAATATTACTCAGCGCTAGAAAGAAACGAGCTGTCGAGACATGAAAAGACATGAGGGAACCTTACATACATATTGCTAAGTGAAAGAAGCTAGACTGAAAACACTGCATTCTTTATGGTTCTAACTATATGACATTCTGGAAAAAGGCAAAGGTAGATACAGTAAAAGGATCAGTGGTTTCCAGGGGGCAGGGGAGGGAGGGATGAATGAGCGGAGCACAGGGGACTTTTTAGGGCCGTGAAACTATTCTGTATGATACCATCGTGGTGGATACATGACACCGTGCATTTGCAAAGCCCATAGAATGTGCAGACACAAAGAGTGAACGCAAATGTAAACTGTGGACTTTAGTTGATAATAATGTACCAATATTGTCCCATCGATTATAACGCGCGTACCACACTAATGCAACATGTTCATAACAGAGGGGTGGGGGAGGGGGAGGGGGAGAGGGAGCGTACGGGAACTCTTCGTACCTTTTGCTCAATTTTTCTGTAAACCTAAAACTGCTATAAAAAATAAATTTTATTAATTAAAAAAAACTGGTTTTGAAATTTTAGCTACTACTTCAATATTTAAGAAAAATAAAGACATTGCACAGGTCAATTGAAAGCTCATGTGTAGGCTGACCATGAGGTGCTTGGCCTTGACTCCGCCCCAGAGGCGCCGCTGTGGGGCACTGGGCTCCTGGGACACAGTGTGGCCACCACGGGGTTGCTCCACTCTCCCCTCTTTAGAGAGGAGGGCACTGAGACCCCGAAAGGTGAAGCAGCTAGCTTCCTCCCAGCCCTGCCCAGCTCCCACAGCACTCTCTCCCTGCCTGGGGCCTCCCTGCCCTCCAGCCCTTGCCCTGCAGCTCTCAATTACTGTCCCGTGGCTACACCCTGTGGGTGGGGGTCAGACTGTACTCCTCCCCTTGACAGGGCAGCAGGACGTTTTGTTTTGGGGAGACCTGGCTCTCCCTGCTTCCAGCTCTTCCCAGGTGCCCCCTGGGGGTGGGTGACGTTTACAATAAAGAAACAGAGCTCAGACTGAGATTACAGGCTGCTCTCAGTTTCTTCCCCAAAAAGCCTTTCCCAAGGCCTCCAGGCCTCAGCCTCGTTTTTCCTCCATTCCTTAGTAAAAGAGAAAAAGCCATCTGGGCTCATTTTTATAGAAGCAAATGCTGAATTGTTAAGGCTTGGATTTGGAAACAAGGAGGAAAAAAATGCAGTGGAGCAACTAGCCGAACAGACAAGGGGGGCTATGGAAAAACGCACCAAGACTGTCATTGAAGCTACTTAACTGCCAGCACCTGGCGGGAATCCCATCAGGCAGCCCCCCCAGAGAACTGCGCACAAGAGCCCATCTGCCATATTTCCTGGGCTGGTCAATGGTCAGTTCTGTCCTAAGACTTGGCCTGGTTAGATTAGCCCCTTTCTTGAAAAGATTCTAAAGACTCCCCTCAAATATCACCCCCCAATGACTTATTTAGATGTTCAAACTCTCCATAATCAGACCCCCTCAAAGCAAACCCTTGTCTCTTCCAGACTCCGGTTAGAATGGAAAAGCATTCCTGACTTGGAAAGGCACGGACCCCTCATCACCCCTTCCCCAGAGGCATTTCTGGGAGGATGATAGAAAGAAGGGAGCTGACATCTGTTGGGAACTTAGCTTCAATGTGCTCTGCTGTTTAGTTCTCGCAGCCATTCTGTGAGTTAAAATGGTATTAATCCTAGATTACGAGGAGGAAGCTAAAACTCAGCATAGTGCTGTGAATACCTGAAATCACACAGCTAATTTACGTAGAGCCAAATCTCAAGCCACATTGTCTCACTGCAACTCTCTTCATTTCCAGTTCTGATTATGTCACCACCTTGCACCAAGCAGGGCCTGGAAGGACGCTGTTCTGTCACTCAATTTTACATGCACTAATAACAGATGTTAACTTGGGAAGAAAAATGTAAGAAGCCACCAGCTAAGTTCCTCCTTCCTTTATGCTGTCCCTTGGTGGCAAAAGATATTTAATGAATTCTTCCAGCAGGGCACTACTTACAAGATCGTGATGGTGCTTAATTTCTGATCCACAGGTCATGGATTGAGGTCGAACGTATATATATAAGTTTACAGGAACATGAAGGAACGGGGGCACAGCATTTATGGAGAGCCTATTAAGACTCCTGGTTGCCATTACGGAGCACTGACTCTGTGTCGGGCAGTATTCTAAGCACTGTCCATGCCGCAAGCTGTGTTATCCTCACCACCACCCTACAAGGCAGGCACCATTCCTACCACCATTTTCCAAGGAGGCAAGTGAAACAGAGGTTAGTCATTTGCCAGGTGATACAGTACGAAATGATAAAGCTGGGATCTGAACTTGAGTGGCATGACTCCCAACCTTCTGCCATGATATCTCCTCAGCATCTACCAAGGGCCAGAATTGGCATCTTGGTGTTTTAACCGTGTCACTGCATCCCCACACAGCCCTATGAGGCAAGTAAACTGGTTATGAATATTTGCGGTTAGATTATCTGGCATCATCCTGTGCTAACTGTGCTGTTTTGGGGCAAGTTACTTAGCCCCTCTGTGTCTCAGTCTCCCATCAATAACATGGTGCTAATAGTGACACCAATCTTGCAGGGCTACCGTGAGGGTTAAAAGAGGTAACATGCATAAGTCACCTAGCGCTTGTTTTCCCCATTTAATAAATGAGAAGAATGTGTTTCAGAGAGATTAAGTCACTTGCCAAAGATCACACAGCTGGTGAGTATATTGCCTTCTTGGATAAGAGGGAGAAGGGAGTCGGGGGCTGCTTCTGGAATGAATGTAATTCACTCTAAAATGAATGTAATTTGGACACCAAATGCAGTGGAGAGCATCGGCTTCTAATAGAGAAAATATGATTTAGTGGTTGGTTTTTAAACTAAACAAATTTACTGTGGTCTCTAAATGAGTCTCATGACAAGACCAAAACATTTCTTTTGCCCCAAATTACCAATATCATATGTTAAGGAGAGAAAACCAGATGGCTCTTAAGCTGGTGTCGGTAGAAATATATATAGGTGGGCTGTTTTTTATAGCTGTTGGCATATAAAATAAGTCATTATTCTAAATAGAAAAATATTGATGATGTCATCGAGGCCATTGAAAGACACATCAACCTGATCTGATGAACTGGAAAATCAATAGATACTTTCCAAACAAGATGACATGCCTTTTTAATTGGTTGTGCGAGTGTGATATACTGTGTACTGCAAAGGTTCAAAGTTAATTCTCATCGGTTTGGGGTTTTGACTGTTGTTTCTGTATGTAGGCACTTTTGCATCCACTTAATGTATTATTAATAGCAATAATATAATAGTACCTGCTGTGCGTGCTTTCATTCCAAGAGGGAACAAATTCATTGGTTCTGTTTGCCAGCACCATAATAAGAAGACTGGCATTTCTACCTACTTCCAGGGTGGTCGAGGGATAGCTGGTGTGGGTTTGGTCTACACTCAACACCTGAGACATCAGCCAAAGACTATCCCATTTCCCATGGGATACTAATTCAGACGCAGGCGACTTATTAGATAAACCCAATCAACTCTGGTTGTGGGATCTCTGAGCTATTGCCCTGGCTTCAGATGAAGCCCAACTGCACTGTGGAAACATACCCTTGTTGTTGAGACACCTTGGTGAAAAGGACTTGAGGCCAGAGTAAGTGAGTTTAAGAGTGAGGGAGGTGCTATCTTGCTGCCGCGTTGCGTGGCTTCCGTTTGAGAACTGTGCAATATTTTTCTGATATGCAGCTTCCTAAGAAGCAGGCCCAGGTAAACATTTACGGGTTTGTCCCCAAAGCACTTGACTTTCCTTTGTGTATTTCTTGGTGCCTTTCCTTTCGTTGATTTCACATTGTTTGGGGCTAATTTAAAACATTTTTAAAAATATTTACTTAGCATGGTGTCATTTGGGTGACAATAGAAAAGAAAAGAAAGTAAAATAGCTTGGCCTTCTGAGAAGCTCCTTTCTGGAACACTCACATTTTGGAGACAATGACAGGTGAAAGAAAGGGAGGAAAAGTCAGAGGATGAGAACAGAGGAAGGAAGGGGATGGGGAACAAGAGATCAAGGAAAAGTGACAAGAATAATAAAGAAACTCCCATACTGTACTCTGTAGTCCCCACACCACCTGCCTCCCAAATATCACAGCACTTTGTTCCAGCCACTGGGAAGTGTCCCCACTGATGCTGGAACTGCGTGAAAGGCATCACCCCACGGGCAAAGAAATACCTGATGCTCCACATACACTTGGCGTCTCTGGGTGATGCCTGATTATTCTCTCATGGGGGAAAAACGAGATGCCCAATTGTTGTTATGAAAGGAGACAGAGCTGGAGTCTGATTGTAAGGCAGTGGGCAGTGTGGAAAGGTGAGAGGTCAAAGGCCGTGGCCACGCTGGGGGGCTGAAGGTAGGCCTGGACACTCTCATGCTTTCTTAAGAAATCTCTTCGCCCTCTGCAGAGGTCCCTGCACACGGAGTACTCACGTTAGAAGAGAAAGCAGCTGTCTTGCTCCAGAACAACTTCATATTTACAATGACCAACACCGGCCAAGATTTATAAGCCTGCTCCTGAGGAGGGAAGCCCCCAGAACACACACCAACCTTGAAAGGGAGTTGGCTCACCACTCCGCACCTTATCACCTCTTCATCAATCAGAGTGACATTTTTTATGGTTGTCTTCCCAGTCCAGGGTCAGAGATGGGGCAGTTGGGCTTCTCTTGTTTTCCTTCCTCTGCGAATGTCAGGTGACCTTGCTGCATTCTTTCCCACCAGGCCTCTGGGAGGGTTTTCTCCTGCTCATCCTGAGCTGGGCTGTGGACAATTGGTGCCAAGATTTAGCTCCGAGGGTGGCAACTTATGCTGGGGCTTACTGTGGCTAGGTCTCCTGTGGGTTCCACCACCTGTAGCTCCCATCAGACATGCTTTCTCTACTGGGACATGCCACTCTGGGTGGCACCCGGCCAGAGTCTGCTGGAGTGCAGCAGACATCACCATCACAGTACAGAAAGTGACTTAAATGCATCAGCTCTGTCACCTGACATCACACTTTCTCCATGAAATTGTGACCTTGAATCTTCCTGGGACTGAATTCTCTCATCTCAGATAACAATAACGATAATAATAAGAAGAAGACGCTGAAGAAGCAGCACAAACGTATTGTGTTCTTATTATGTTAGGCATGATAATCACCTAGGTGCTTGGCGTGAATTAACTCATCTAAATCTCTCAAGAACCCTGCCGTGCAGGTACTGTTATAATATTATCCTCATTTCACAATTGAGGAAACTGAGGCCCAGGTTGTTTAACTGATTCATCTAAAGCTACTCAGTGGGTCAGTAGCATAGCTGGATTTTGGACCTAGGCAGTGTGATTTTTGTTTAGAGTCTTAAAACAGTTTGCAAAGACTTTCACAAAAGCTGTTTCATAGACTTCTTCATATTACTCTGGAAAGGAAGCAGGATAAGAAATTATTATTTGCATTTTGCAAACAAGAAAACTGAATCTCAGAATTTAAGCAATGGCCAAGGCTAGGGCAGAATGGAGTCTTGAACCCGTCTCTTAGCACTGGCCTCCGCAAAGTGAGCGGCCAGGCCTGGCGATTCCTAAGGTTCCTTCCAGCTGTCTCATCCGATCACGAATGCTCGCTCCATTTTTCCTTACAGTATTTAGAATATAGGAAGGAATTTCTTCTCATCAAGGCCAAGCAAGTTTTTTTTTTTAATTTAGAACAAACTTGCTAATACTTCCTTAACAGAAACAACAACAAAAACACTTGGTTGGACATTTTGTTTTTTAGCAGAGGCCTAATATTTACTCAGGATTGCCTATCTAAAGAATATTAATTAGGAAATGATAAAAGGATATTGGATATCCTTCCATTCATTGCCTGAAATATTTATGAGGAATGCATATTTATAGAAATGTTTATTTTGTCATCTTTGAATCTGCGCTATTAGTTTGCACACTGAGTTTCATTTTGTCAGGTTTCCCCCAAATCCAGTTGCTAACTAGGACCTAAATCTATTAAATATTGACTTCAGCTTTGCCAGGCAGAAACGTTATTCTGTTAATAATGCAGCTCTATTAAATATCATTGATACTTAAAGTGAGATAAGTTCTCAGTTTGAGTGCCTGTGTTTACTCTCGGGCGAGATAGCAGAGAGGGGTTTTCTGGCTTGATGTTAGCCAGTTTCTTCCTATCATGGGGATGCTTGTGAAAGAAAAAATTGACCAAATTAAAATTGGCCTGTGGGCTTTATTTTTTATTTCCTATAGCTAAAAGTGTATAAATTGAACTGCACTAAATAAAACACAATAATTTGTTCTCGAAATTAGCAAGCACACGTTCCACTCATAAAACTGTTGCTCTGTGATGTGAGACTGGATTTCATTTCAGTGGTCTTGATTTATTGTCTGGTTTGTTTTATTTTGAGGCGGTGGGGATAAGATCTCTGCAGGGCAAATCTATTAAAGTGGTTGACAAGAACAGATTTGAGAAGGTTTATTAATTTTTAAAAAGTCAGAGTCATTGACTTGAAAATTTTTAAATATTAGTAAGAATTTTAAGAGGCCTTAAAGATGTATATATGCAGCTTAAACCAAAATATTTGGCGAGAGCTTGGAGAGATCTCCCCCATCTCACTCTTCTCTTTAAGGCATTCTCTATGCCCTTGCGTTTTGTGCTTAAGGGACAGATTTCTTGTCATGCAGGTTGAGGACATGGTGAATGAGGACACCTTGCTTGGACTCGCAAGAGCCTAGATGCTGCTCAAGTAACCCCCACTCGCCTCCATCAACTCCCCTGCTCACCACACCTGTGTGCATCCTCTGAAATCAGTGGGTATATGTGGGAGAGGTGGGAGGAGTTTTGGTTGCCAGTGGGAGCCAGGGGGCGATATAGAGAGAGGGGGCATGGGATTGCATCCGCCACTCCCTTGGGCTGGTTTTACGTTTCTTTGGAAAGGCAAATTAAAAGCAAAAGCCATCAGAACAGCTCAAAAGAGACTTAGTGAATATGGGGATATAGATAACTTTATGCGGCCATGACTTTGTTTCCTTCCGACCCCCAGAAGAGGGGTTGCTGGGTCCTATGGCACTGTTATTCACAACAGCAAAGACACAGAAGCAACCGAAGCACCTGCCAGTGGATGATTGTGTAAAGGAATTGTTATGCAATGGAATATTATTCTGCTTAAAAAAAAAAAAGAAGATTCTGCTATTTGGTACAACATGGATGAACCTAGAGGACATTATGCTAAATGAAGTAAGCTGGACACAGAAGGAAAAATACTGCCTACTGTATGTGGACTCTTTAAAAAAAAAAACACCTTAGAAACAGAGTAGAAAGGTGGTGACCAGGGGTCGGGGAGTGGGGAGATGGAGATCAAAGGGCACAAAGTGGCAGTTATGTAGGATAAATAAGTCTGGAGATCTAACGTACAGCATAAGGACCCTAGTTAGTAATATCGTATTATATAATATAATGGACATTTGTTGAGAGTAGATTTTAGGTACTCTTAACACACACACACACACACACACACACACACACACAAAAGCTAACTATGTAAGATGATATGTTAATTTGCTTAACTGTAGTAATCATTTCATTATGTTTATGTATATCAAAACATCATGTTGTATACTTTAAATACAATAAATAAATAAATAAATTAAAATGTACTAAGGGAAAAAAAGGGAAAGACTTGGTAAATTGCAAGACACAAGCATAACTGTTTTGGGACCTTAGAGAGCACCTGACACAGCTCTGCCAGCAGATAATTCATTTAGGATTCTTGGTTCTAGTGACAATTCGACTGGCCTAAAGAAAAGAAAAGAAAGAACTTATTGGTTCATGTGGCTGAACAGTTCAGGAATTGGCCAGTGTTAGCTCTCAGGTTGTCCCAGGGTCCCAGATGATGTCACCATCCCCGTTCTCTTGGCTCTGTTCTCTACCAGTTGCCTTCATGACCAGACTCTATATAGTGGACACTTCAAGTCCGGTAGAAAGAGTTTCCCTCCCAGCATGCCCAGCAAAATGCCAGTGTGTCTTGTTGCCAGGTGGGGCCACCTGACCATCCTTGAACCAATTGCATGGTCCAGGGCAACAAATGCTCTGATTGGTGAGGCCGGAGGCATAGGCTCAGCCCTGCAGCCAGGACAAACATAAAATTTACCCAAGTACATGAATAGGAAGGAGAGGATAGGTGGTTCCCAGAGGAAAAGAGGGTGGTTGAAAACTGGGTGGCCAGCGCCACAGGAAGTTTGGTGCTCTCTAAGCAGAAGCATAACAGAGAGAGTGGACGAGAAGAAAGAAGGCTAACGCCATGGATGGCAGCTGCTGTCACAAGTCAGGACATGCAAGACACCCCTGTGGGGACCCCCCAGAAATAACTGAGAAACCCTTTGAGGGAGCTCAGTTTCTGGCAATTAAATGGATGGGAGATTTGGACCACTGTGATTTGGGTATTAAAAATGATGTGTTGATTTTCCCTCCAAAGCAAGGACGAGGGCATTCAATTACACTTGGAACTCTAGAGAAGACAGATGTCACTTAAAACAAAGTTGTATGAGCATGTGTAATAAAATCCCTGCAACGCTCTGTTTAAGCCCTTATTAGGGTTTGTTTTAGCACAGTTTTTAAATGTTTTGTTCTGGTAGAAATACAAATTCATTTATAGACCAATTTGGAGGAACTGGACACAAAGAAGTCTTTTTCTAAGGCAGTTATTAATGTTACAGCAAAATTTTCTGAGGCAACCTCGGCAGCTAAGAAGCATGATCGTATTTGTCCCTTGAAATGCATTCAGTCTCTTCAGTATCTGTGACTACGCCTTTTCTTCTTCATTGCTCATGTTGTATGTTTTTGTTTCCTCTCTTTATTTCTTAGGCTTGCCAGGGATTGGTTAATTTTGCCTTTTCACTTGGGTTTTACTAGTCATTTATACTTCGCTATTTAAATTTCTAAAATTGACCAATTTCAGTTTTTATTTTTATGTAATTTCTCTTCCCGCTTTCTTTCAGGTGATTTTTTGCTGTTATTATATTTTCTATTTCCTTAAGTTGCATGTTTAGTTTATTTTCTTAATTAATAAAGCTATACATTTTATTTTAAATACAGCTTTAGCTACTACTCCTAATTTTTATCTTGCCATTTTTTGCTAATTTTTAGATAATTTATTATTCAATTTGATTTCTTCTATGATTCAGGAATCTTTTAAAATTTTCCTTTTAACTGCAAGATGAGTAAGTTTTGTTTGGTTATCTTTTTGTTGTTACTGCTGGTTTCTAGCTTTATTTCACTATGCTAAGAGAATATGACCTATATAAGCTCAACATTTTGTATTCCTAATTTTATTTTTGGCCAAGCAAACTACTGATTTTTTGTTAATGTGTATTGAACATAAGCAGAAAAGTGAACCCTTTGTAACATACATTATACATGTACACATATGTCGTGTGTTTATATAAACTCACATTCCTGAAAATATTCATACACACATATACAAGATAGAATCTATTATTATTTTAATCCTTTATGTCTTTTTCTTTTTGCCAAAATTGATCTACTAGAATTCCAGAGAATCAAATCCCCCACTATGGTTATGGTTTTATCTAATTATTCTTATATGATTAAAACTTTTTATATTATGTATTTTACTGCTTTCAACAACTCAAAATATTCTTTTTTACCTAATTTCATGTTTTGGCCTTAAGTATCACTTTACCTGACATTAACATTTCCATTCTTCCTTTCATTTGGTTTGTGTTTTGGATGATATGGCTAAAGCTATTCTTTATTTTTAAACATTGTTTTTCATTTTGTTTTAGGTATGCCTCTTACAAACAGTGCCTAGCTAAATTTTGGATTTGTTTTTCTAACCTAATTTTCACAAATTTGTCTATTAACGAGAAAAATAAACCAATCACATTAATTGTGATATCTAACATATTTGCTCTGATGCCTTCCATCTTATTTTCTTTTTTCTGATTTTGAATATTTTTTTAAAAATCTTTTTCTTTCTTTAATATGAAGTTCTGCTATGTATCTTATTTATTTTGTTCATAGATACATTCATGTTTTTGAAAGTCCTATTTAATCACATTTCTCTGCCAAAATTAAGTAACAACATTACCCCTGACCTTTCTCCCAAAAAACACAGCACCTTCAGCAGGCTTTTGTTTCCTCACTCTTAATTCCTACATCTACCCTCACCCTCACTCCCACTCCTAGGTATTGTCTAATTAATATGAGATTTTAATTCTGGTCAATTATTAAATTTTTATTATAGTATATCTCTTATTTTTAAAATATTCTCTTCTAACATTTACTTTATAATTTACACTTGCATCATTATGATGCTATGTATAGTATCACTGTATATAGGGTAAATGTGTAGGTTCTGAGTTCAAGTCCTGGCTGAATGAGCTTGGACAAGTTACCAAAGGAAAAGTAATAGTAAAATGTGATTTTTGCCTATGGTGTGAGGAAAGTTACAGTCAGTTACACATACAATGTATTTAGAAAAATACTTGATACATGAGAGGTAACCAAAAACTGTAAGGTGGTATTATTATCATCCAATTAGATTTAATTGTAAGCTTTATTGCATTGTTGCATTTGATCTTCCCTAATTCTTATACTCCATTTTATGCTACCTTGAGATTCATATTCTGATTTTATTTTTATTTGACTTGCACATTTTATTAAGTAATTACTTTAGAAGAAGTACAAGAGTCTTTACCCATGTGGAAACATCTTTCTTTGGCTCTCCCTATATCTTGGTCAGGTGGGTAATTTCGAAATTACGGTCCCTCTCTTACAGATAAGAAAACTAGTGCCTGTCTCATTCTGTTCTCTGTGTACATAAATCATTCTCCCTTTACTGTCTGATTTCAAAATCTTTACCCAGATATATCTAGGTTTGTTTCTTTTCTCCTGTCAAATCCATCTGGCACTTAGCAAGACTTTTTGATCTGAAAATGCAAGTCATTTTTTAGGTAAGAGGAATTTTCTTCTCAAATGTATTTGATTATTTTCTAACTGTTCCTTCTCCTTCTGGACTATTATTTTCACAGTAGGTTTCCTGGCTCCCTCTTCTATGTTTCTTGTGTTTTTCACTTGTTAATGCCATTTCTTTATATTCTTGCTCTGTCTCGTGAGATAGTTTGCCCATTTAATCTTCCAAATCCCTAGTTGAGTATTCATCATAATATAGTCTATTGTTCAATTTTCCTGTTCTATTTTAACATTAAGAGATTATATTTTTACTTCAGAAACATTTATGTTCTTGGGTTGTTCCATTGCAACATCATCTTGTATCACTTTAAG
>RJWJ010024625.1:0-24676 GCA_004363605.1 Indri indri | reverse complement strand
AGGGGGCATGGTGTGGGCTTTGCATTCTAACTGTCTGACTGCCACCCCCGAATCCAAACAAGGTAGGGTGGCAGTTGCCAGTACTTCACTTGAGAAAGGGCACCGAAGTCTGCTCTGTGGCTTACATGTGGAACGGAATGTGCTCCAGGATGGGCTCATTTATTCATGTCAGAAGAAGGGAGCAGAGGCCCCTCTGGGGATACATACAGACTGCGGCATAGACCCTTCTTAAAGTAAATGTCCAAACCCACTTTCAAGATAGAAGTAGGGAAGTAGCGAAGATCTCCTCACTTGGGATGTGCACTAATGCACCGCAGCTGTGGGGGGCGGCTGGGACGCAGGCCCACTGCTGAGCTCATACTTGGGTCAGGGTAAGAGCCCCTGGGGTTGCACAGGCCCAGCTCCTTCACGGCCACGCCTCTCACAGGGACATGCTGCAGGACCGAATCCTGGCTTTCGGCCTGGAGCAGCCCAGAGGGAGAGGAGGAGAAGGAAAGCCTGTCTTACTACGGTTTTTAAGGACTTTGAGTCAAAGACTCGCTCCCGGAGGGCCAAGCCTGAGTAAGTACATCTCTGCCACATCCTTAGATGGCAGGTCTTCCAGAAATCCAGCGGCACCTTCTACCTGTCTTCAGTTGTTGTCCTCAATGCCCGGACCCCTCTACGCACTCTAATTAATGTCGACCAATGCGGAAGGAGTCAGAGATTTGATAGGAACTGAAGGGAAGTTTTGGTCTCTGGGTAATATGGAAATCATATTCTCTGGGAGAGGCTCTAAAATTTGGGGGCTCTGAAAATGTCAAAAATTTAAAGGAATACCTTTTTATTGTCGATATTTAAAGTATACAACATGATGTTTTGATATACACATACAAAGTAATCACTACAGTCAAGCTAATTAACATACCCACATACACATCTGTTCACACAGTTACCTTTGTGACCCTGTGAGTGTGTGTGTGTCTGTGTTTACTCTCTTAACAAAGTTCCATGTACAGGTCACTAATTGCCGTCCTCATGCTGTGCGTTAGGCCTCCGGATGTGTCCATCTTACATATCTGCAAGGTTGTACCCTTTGACCTTTCTCCATCCTTTCACCTCTCCCCCGCTGGTCACCACTGTTCTAATCTCTGTTTCCAGGCATTTGACTTTTTTTTTTTTTTTGATCCCGCGTATACGTGAGATCATACAGTATTTTTCTTTCCATGTCTGGCTTATTTCACGTAGCGTAATGTCCTCTAGGTCCATCCCCATTGTCACAAATGGCAGGGTTTCCGTCTTTTTTAAGGGTAAATAATATTTCATTGCATGTGTATATCATAATGTCTTTATCCGTTTGTCAGCCAGTGGACACTGGGCCATCGTGAGTAACGCTGCAGCGAGCACGGGAGTGCAGATGTCTTTTCGACACACCGATTTCATTTCCTGGGGCTACACACCCAGAAGAGGTATTACGGGTCATATGGTCGTTCTTCTGTAAATTTTTCAAGGACTATCTACCCTTAACTTAACCCATGTGTTCAAGAGACATTTTCCTGAGAGCTCTTTAGGTGGGTTGAATTACTGTTTGAGGGGCTTGGTTCAGCTTGACAATTTATAAGTGAGTGGCCTCCACATAGAAGGTTCTGGCAGGGAGGGGGGCCCAGGAGCACTGTGTCTGCTCCACCGTGTGCTGAACACACCAGACATCGTGCAGGGCAGGAGATCAATAGAGGAAACGGCTAAAAGCATGAGTGCAATTGACCTGCTCAGTGACAAGGAAAAGTGCTCGCGCGGTAGAAGAATGGAGAAAAGTCAATTCCATTTTTGAAAAATCTGTCAGATTAATTAAAATACAGTGTAGTACAGGAGAGCTAATTAATATCGCCTCAGCCTCTCTCTCTCTCCTTATCTGTGGCTTTTGTTCTCTCTCCACCCCTCCCGCACACAGCGCCGGGGATTGCAGGCTCGGAGACGTGGCTTTGCTGCTGCAAAAGTTTAGCACCGGGCTAAGGTAAACTGACACAAATGATTAGTGTCTGCTCCTAGAACAAATAGACATCAACTAGCTATTAACATTGTCATCTTTAATTCTTTTAAATTACTTGACTAAAATAAAAGCATGAAAATCAGTAGATGAGACCACTTTTTATGGCACAATTGATCTTTAAAACTTGTCCTGTTTTATTTTGCATGTCGTCAAAAATAAAAGTAAGTCCTAAAGCCTTGCATGAAGACATTCATAGAAATTACTGAAGCTATGACACCAAATTACCTGAGCGATTACATCAAGATATTTGACTGTTTTGCCTGTCAACCTGTAGGCAGCTTCTACTATGGCTGTTAACCATTCTTTATTGGCCGAGACAGCCCTGCTTCCCAAGGGGGCACTTTTAGGATGAAAAAATATAATCAGAGGGGACCCTCCAGAAGACAGAAGCCAAAAGGGTTCCAAAGCGGACCGCTGCGGGTGGATCGTTTGGGAAGTCTGGACGGAGGCTGTCAGATGATCTGTCTGTAGCGATTACTTTGATAAATGTGCCACTCAGCTGCATCTTAGCATTCGCGTTATTTCACAGTGCATCCCAGGACGCGCCAGTCTCTCTCTGGGCTCCCCCTCAATGCAAATGAGAAAAAGGAACAAGTGACTTCCCACACATGGGACTTATTTTAAAAATCCATGCGAATACTTGCCATCGTTTACCTCCTTTCACAAATCCTAGGACTTTATGTGTCTAAATGAAAGCTGGTCTCTCATTGTTCAGCATCTCTCTGGTGTCTACACCTCTTTCTCTTTACCAAGAGCACACGGAATGCCGCCCTTGGTGACCTTCACCAGCACGCAGCACCTTCAGCAAGCATGCTGGGCGCTGCTTCATTCACATCTTGTGCCCATTTTAGCTAGCAAATTGGAACAAAAATGGAAGAGCATTGTCTACGTCAGTCAGTTGCTGAAGAACATTTACATTCTGAAAGGCCCAGTCGAGATATTGGGTGAAGAAATTAATGAGTTCCATGAATTGTGAAGGGGGGGCGGAATTAAAAAACCAGATAAACGGGAACTGAGACCTGTGGATTTGACATGTCCTGGAACGACACAGGTCCTGCCCCTGAAGCAGGGTGTGGCACTGACAGTCAGGGTGCCCCGATAACACCAGCCATGTTATGTGGAGTACTTTGTAGGCTGTGCTGCTTCATGGCAAGGTGGTTCATATTCGAATATGGCCAAGCCTTGCTTAATATGGTGCGCCCAGAAGAATCAAGGAAACAAACCCCGCTTTAGATACAAGGATCTGCTGTTTTCATGACAGCACAGAGGGGGCTGTTGAGTGGTAAAAACAATGGCCTTTGCTGTGATGCCTTCACTTCCCCATGACAGACACCCTCCTGGATTGGGGGTGCGGGGGTGTCTCGCAGGAGACAACAGAACCGTGGAAGGCACGGTGGATTCAGAAGCAGGCAAAACCCAAACCTCAGTCCCAGTAACTTGCAGGCCTTGGCGGGCACTGGAACAGAAAGGAGGACGCTGCCTACGTTCTAATCCCAATTCAGTACTTCAAAGCTGTGTGACCCTGGGCAAGTTACTTAAACCTCTGCATCTCAGTTTTCTTACCTGTAACATGGGGATGATTAGAAACACTTTATGGAAAAGTTGTTAAGAGGATCCAGTGGGTTAGATCAGAGCTCCACAGGGAGTTCATGAAGGAGTTTTTAATTGCTCATGATAAAGTATGATGAGGGCTTTAAGAAAAGGAAGCATTGAGTGTTACGGATAGAACGACCTGTTGGTCAGTTACAGCCTCCCGTCTTGGACAAAATGGGAAAGTTGATCACCCTGGTTGTGGAAGCAAAAGATTATGCATTTTGTCAGTAGGGGTCATGGGGAGGAAAGGCTCTACAGAGAAGATGACAGTTGAGCTGAAACTTGGAAAACTAATTGTGGATTTTCCAAACAGACAAGTGGGTGCCCTAGTATTCCAGCAGGAGAAACATTATGAATCGAGGCAGGGAGATTCTTAGGGCAGCTCATCCGGCTACTTGTTGCTTTTCAAGTGCATCTCTCAGAGAACCTAAAAGGTCTCTTTATTTATCAAACGCACACTCTTATAATCCCATGATTTTGAGTTCATTTTTCTCAGTTTTCAATGGGTATGAAAAAGAAATGATCTCACATTAAATGTACACATGCATTACAAGCATCATCCTTATTTGAAGAATGTTAAAACATGGGGTGCTCTGGAGAGAGTTTAAACTGGAGGAAATGCTGTGGGTAGCAGAGCCTGCTCCAGCACCTCCAGGGGGTGTCCTGCAGCGATGGCAGGCCTGGCAGTGTGCGCTCACGCGTCAGTGTGCCACGCACACCACTCGGTGGCTTCTACCCTGGGATGGCATTTGCGAGTGTTTACTGGTACTCACTGTGCACACCCAGAACCAACCTGGGTGCTGTGGGAGAGTCTGAAGAAGATAACAGTTTACATGTTCTCAACATCCATTTGGGGAGGAAAATATGTCTATAAAGGAGCTGAGGGAAAACATTGTGAGTGTGTCGTGAATACAGTACAGTGGGCCGGTGGCAGTGTTTGTGTGACTGGGCAGGCGCAGTCCCCAGGTGAGCGTGTCTGGCACTGTGGGTAGAGAAGGTGAGCAGCAGCTGGTCCTGGAGGAACCTCAGGCCCAGGAGGGATCCACAGCCCTGGCCTCATTCCTCCTACCCTGGCCCGGAGCGTTTCCCATTATTCATGTGTGTGTTGTCCCTGTTTGTCACTACTCTGTCCAGCCCTTTCCCAGGTCTTTTAATTTTCGCTTGAAGGTTCCAGTCTTTCCTAATAAATGGGTATTTATTTTTATAATGATGACATTTCATTTTACCAAATGTTTAACTCCAAAGCATTGTCCCCTGGGTACTTTGGTCGAATCTCCTGCCCCAGGCTGGGCGTGGCTAGGCCTCTCCCTGGAGGGGGCTGAGGCATAGAGGGTGACCCTCAGGCCCTAGTTATTCTATTGTCTCCAGTGCCGTTACCTCCACTGCGTGGGAGGAGTTTAGGTTCAGTTCAGGGATCTCAGAAATCCACATATAGCATCATAGAAGGGTCCAGAAGCTGGGAGCCTCATTCAGTGAGCCTTTCTTGGTTTACCTGGAACACACAGAAACACACTCTAGGCAGTTTGTGTCCTCACGCCGTGGTAGGCACGTCCTTGTGGCAGCTCCATGCCCACCTCCTGCCACACCTCCCGCCACGCCTCCAGGACAGGCTCCCGGGTATTTTGATGAATTCCATTCTCCTTTTATCCCCCTTGGGTTCTTGGCCAAATCAGTAACTTCTGTGCTTTGGGCCTTTCAGACAATTTGAGTATTGTCAGCGTGGCTGCATCATTCCGGTAATATTCATGAGCTGTCCTTTTACACTGTCACGGATCGAAAGAAAAAAGTATTTG
This sequence comes from Indri indri, assembly GCA_004363605.1. NCBI lineage: Eukaryota > Metazoa > Chordata > Mammalia > Primates > Indriidae > Indri > Indri indri. The sequence goes on along the minus strand of RJWJ010024625.1, from coordinate 19,261 downwards.
TAATGCATTAAATTGGATGGCAATTGTTTATAATTTGTTAGGAAATAACTAAAATCATGCATTTTGGAATATATAAACCCTTTAAGGGTATGTGATTTAGTCATTTCCTCCTGTACTATTTCTTTACCTACTGCTATTCCTGACTTCTCAATTACCTACCTGTGTGATTCATTCATTGGCTCACTCGTTACCTTGTTCATGATACAAGCGCCGGCCCTGCATGAGTCCGGGCCGTACATTGACCCACAGCGGTGAATCCAACTCAGATGCACCAATCACTGAACTGGGTTATAATGACCCCGTCACATGACGGCTCACCCCGCTAGGATGAGAGCTCAGAGATGGTCTTATTCACCTCCAGATCATCAGGGACCAGCAAGGTACCTGGCACAGAGAGACACTCAACAATGTCATGTACATATGGTCTCAGGGTTAAAATGCAAGCATTGACCCCATCTCAGGCCCTGGCCGTGACCTCTGACCTTGCCATGGCCCACATCACACGTCCTTCTGGACCTTGCCGGTTCTTGGCTGTGGCTTTCTGGTTTTTCTTTGGCCAGTTCTTTGCTTTGCTGCCTCTGCCCAGCCTGGAATGCCATGTCTTACCTGAGACTCATTCACCCGTGATTCTCTTCCGGCCTGGGCCGCCGCCCAGCCGCCCAGCTGAGCCGAGGGTGACTGCTCCGCCCCCGGATTTGTTTGTCCCACTGCCTTTTGCAGCCTGCAGCCGAGCTCTGCAGACCGAGGGCTCAGCCACTGCCCAGAGTCGGGTGGACCGTGCTCGGCTTACTCTGTATGGCCTGACATCGCGGGAGACCCACTCCTGGGCCAGGGCCGGCTCTCCACTGTCCCTGCGTGCTTGCACTGGCCAGGCCCGGGGTAGCGGCTGAGGGCCAGTCTGGGGGTGGGCTCAGGCTGTTACCCCACTGGGTGAAAGAATCTCCCGGGCAGCTGATACCAGTTTCCAGGGGCACAGAAGTATCGCAGTGTTCACATCTGCTGCAAGTTCTGTGAAAGCTCACAGTGCTTAAGTGGGCCCACGGAAGAAAACATAAAGGGGAAGTTGTGAGTGAATTTGAAGATCTGTGAGGCTAGAATAAATTTATTATGCTTGAATTTGGGGAGGTAGTGTGGGGTGTCCCAGGTCACTGGACATGAGGAGAACACAGCAGCAGAGACCTGGCCAGCCCTCGACTGCCTGTCCCTTCCAGAACGTGAGACCCTCTGCTGCGGGCCGCCCTCCCCAGGGGCTGTCAATCCTGCCTTCTCTGCAGCACGGAATTCCCGTTTCGGGATGGATCTCTGCCTCGTCAGGCTACGGACGCTCATTTTCTGTTCTGCATATGTGGTGGGAGAGCAGGATTCTGCATTATATGAAGTTTTAATATTCTATGGGAAAATGTACCAAGATGTGAGAAAATCCTTAAATTATATATAGAAAAGCGCTGAAAGCATATAGGATGTGAAAGTCTAGCGCCGGTGTGGCTTTGGGGCTGTTGCATCGAAGAAAACACATTTCCCACCATTGCTCACGCATTCGACCTTCCGGTTTTCCTCTGCTGATTAATTGATTAGACGTGTACCCATTCGTCAGTGCAAGGTGTACAGCAATACTAGTAGAGTCTGTAGTCTGGTTTCTTTTTGCCTCTTGGTTTTTTGGTTCATTTCTTCATTTCTTCGATTAAGGGTAGCTTCACTTGTTCCCCCAAGCAAAGCCCATCCACGTGGACTATTCATGCCTTGGTAAGCCGCTTATCAACTAGATCAAATTCACCCTGGGCTCCTCAAGGGCAGAGGTAGTGACTTTGGGATCCCTGTCCCCTGCCCACTACGTTGAGAGCAAAGCTTGCAGGTGAGCAAAGAGTGGCTGTGGAATGCAGGTGGCGGCCGCCTCACCTGGCCTGGAGGGCGGAGAGGTGGAGGGAGGCTCCCCGGGCAGACAAGGCAGCACCCTGAAGGCAGCTGAACACGAACAAGCGCAGTGTGTTTGGGGAGGAGAGAAAAGTCTTCTGGCTGCTGCTACTGGTCCACTGGGCCATGTTTGGCAAGTAACCACCTATTGGGGCCGCACCAGACTATGTCCCAGTTCTCACAGTCTTGGTTACAGGAAACTCTGTTTCTTTATTTTTTCTCTGAAGACAACCAGCATCCAGTGATTAGCCACAATACATACCTAAAGCTTATAAAATTTGAGGATAGTAATTTTTTAGCCTCTTTGTCTAAGAAATACACCACTTGCATGGTTGCATGGTGCGTTCTCACTCTGGAAGGGTAGGTGAAAAGGTGTGGCCGCAATGGATGAGAGAGAAAAAATATCTAACCCTGTGCTAGACAGAGATGTTGACATAATACTGGTGTTCCCAGCAATTAAAGCAGTATATTTGGGTAGGGAATTTTAATTGAAGAAATATAAAATGTTCATTGGTATAATGTGTGTATTAATTTAATATAATGTGAATAAGAAGTCACTTGAGATAGAAGCTGGAAACAGCCCCCGCAGGGTGATTGCCATGACAGGCAACAAAGGCAGAGTCTTGTTAACCCATTGGAAGGAGGTTCCATGTGGCCAATAGAAAATTTGGTGACTGCTGGGGTGGCCGCCCCACGCACAGCCTCCACTGGGCCTCCTGCGTCTCAGTTAAAGACAGTGTCAAATAACAAAAAAATCAAGGCATAGCTAAGAAACCTAGACAATGGTAGCCAATTCTCACCCTCATATTTTTCAAAGGAAAAAGGCTGTTCTGTTAACTGAAGCCTCTGATTCAATTAGAATTCTTCTGTACCATAGGGGGACCAAATTGGTAAAATAATAATAACAACAATAAACTAATGGCATGTAGCTCAACAATTATGATGGGATAATATTTGAAATCGAGTCTGCCCTGAGAAAAATGTGCTATTTCTCCACTGGTAATGCACTATACATGCATTATCATTCTCTAGAAATTGAAAACAAAGTTAAATGTATTTAATAAAAAACACTACTACCCACAACTTGTTCTGGAAACATCCAGAAAGCACTCTGGACTCTCAGAGACCCTACAAGTCCTCCATGGTACTTCTACTCTCAGCTCTGGAAGCAGGAAGTGGGCACTGCACCTCGTTCTCTCTCCCCAAAAAGCTGGGCTGGGAGTTGCTCCTGACAGACGGTGGCAGACTCCAGCTTTTCTCTCCTCAGATGAGGGGTGGCAGAGCTGCGACCTCTTTTTCTGCCTTTTTGCTTTGTACTCCAGTTAAATTGCCATAACTCTATTTCACCAAATAGTGAGATAATTTGGGATAATATGGATTCTTCTCCTGAGCTCATTTTTCATAACTTAACTGAAACAGCATTGGTTTTTTTTTTTCAGAAAGATTTATCTTATTCTCATTTGCACATTAGAAGTTGCCAAATAAAGGGTGTTTAAGGTCAATTTCTAAACATTCCCATCCATGCATAAGTCATATGCTTTTGCCAGCATGATGAATAAGATCAGTATTTTAATATTATAATTTGCTCTAAACATCTCATGAAGCTCACACGGAGAGTAACTTTTCTGAATGTGCTTTGCATTGGAGTCTGTGTTGATCGGCATACAGCTTGTGATGGCTGTGGCTAGAACACCCTCCCCACTCCCGTGGCTTAATTACACCCACCAAAGCTGATGCCGAGCCTGAGATATTCCCGCCTTCCTGGTCTTGCTTTGAAGCTTATCTCTTCAAACCATGTTGGTGAGGGCTGATTTTACACCTTTTTAGTTACTCTGGGCATAACTTTTACTTTGTTTTTTTTTTTTTTTCCAGAATATATATTGTGCTTTATTTCTTCATTTATTTTCTTTCACAATTAGGTATCTTGAGAGTAGGGAAAATGCCTCAAGTAGTTAATGAAGATCATGGGGCCAGATGGCTCCTTCTTAGGAAGGAATTTGGTTAGAGCATAAACAGGTGACGGGTCCTTGAGGAAAGATTCAGGCTGCAGGATGCAGTCAGAAAACGAGCCATGCTCACACAGAACGCTGCATGGAAGGGTCCGGGGAGGACAACCCCAGATGCGGGGGAGTGGGGACCCGAGGGCATGGGGACACCCCAGGTGTGGCGATGACTCCTTCAGTCCCTGCACCACCTGGGATTGTGGAGGGAAAGCCCAAAGGGTGGTCACATTCTGCCACTTGCATCACAAGTGTCCTGAGTCTTCTGAAGATGTGTTCTATGGGCTGTGACACTGGCCACTTCTGCCCAGTGTCTTCCTTTTCCTTTAGGGTAGTTCCTGGGAGGTTGGCCCAGATTTGTCACCTTCTTTTTGACTATTTCAAATTAGAAAAAGCTGACAAAGCCTCATCTTTCAGATTCTGAATCCCTTCCGATTTCTCCCAAACTGCCTTCCTCTCCCCTGTCAGTACCAGGGCAGAGAGACTGCTGGCAGCTGCCGGGTGGCTTGGCAAGGGCCGAACATCGAAACCAGTGGTTCCCACGTGGCTGCACACGGCAGTGTCCTGGGGGGTGTTTAAAACACTCACTCCTGGGCTGTAGCCTGCCCCTCCCAAGTCAGAGGCTCCAAGGGCAGCTCAGACACCTGTGTTTAAAACGTCCCTCCCGTGAGCTGGATTCAGCCCTGCTCGGCATTTAGGAACCTCTGACTTGTATACTATTCAAATAACAGAGTGAGAGATGAGGGAAAGTAAAATTAGGATGTAAATGGAACCATCCACCCAAATCTCATCAGACTCTTTGTTTCCGTGAAGAATGTCAAGACCCTAGTCCTTGGATAATGCACCATTTAGCCACTAATTCCAGGGGAGGAGACAGACTCCTAGGGCTGGGGTCACCTAATTAAAATATTATTAAAATTGATTGCATATGTATATATGCATAAATACATTTAAGGTTACATATATACATACATTTCAAGTGTGTGTGTGTGTGTGTGTGTGTGTGTGTGTGTGTGTGTAGGGTTTTCAGACTCCTGCCCTTGGCATGCACCAGCTTCACCTAAAACTCTTGTTGGAAAATGTGGCTTCTGGAAGAATGACTGAGGCCTTTGCGTGGTCACGTTTCATCCATACCAGTCACTCTGCCTCCCGGAGAGCTAGGAAAGGAACCTCCAATTCTGCGTGTTTGGGAGCTGACTTTGTTGGCAGAGGTTTTCTTGCCTCTGTAAGGGATCCGCATGTAGGATGAGACATACTTTTCAGTGCCAGGAGTCACAGAATGAAGGAAACTCGTGGGCATCCAGATAACAGACGCTGTACCTTCTCTGCTGGGGCATTGCTGAGAACGCAATTGAAATAAATTCTGGCCAAAGCTGGAAGAATAAATGAGCCAATGCAGTATCTGAAAACTGCTGGTTGACAACCAGCTAAGTATTTCCAACTACTCTTTCTAAAATACAACCTTTTGGGCACGTAACGAGATTAATTTTCCCATTATTTCTAGTACTTTTTTTTTCAAAAATTGGTAGCAGTCATTATACGTTAATTTGGTGTTTGTGGAAGTAACGGTGATCATAATGAATTCATTTGGTATTCATGTGGTTGTTATACACACTTTCATAAAGATACTATTGTAACACAGCCTTTTTTCGGCTTAATGCCTTTTTATGACACCACTACTATATCTGATCTGATTTTTCAGCTTCCAGAAGGTAGTTTCTTCCATGTATCTGGTACTTTGTCTCTAGCTCAGTTTAGGTGCATCAGGAAACATCCTGGTACAACTGACACCTTGCACCTTGCAAATTCATACCTACACCAAATCATGTAAAGCCCCTTGAAGTTCCTGCTCGCCGTGGTGTCTCTCTCTAGCACACGCAGTTGGTTCATTGTATACTGAGGACTCCCTAAATGTTGATTGAATTCTTGAGCATTTGAATAGATACCAGGGATTCCCGTGATGGAGCGTGTCCAGGCCATTCCCCCTTCAGGACGTCCCTCCTGCTCCTTTGTTTCTGTGTGGCTTCGATAGCTTGTCTTCAATAAGGATCTACCACTCAGGAGTCTAGTTCCCGATTCCTTTCACCACAACACAGAGATGAATCCTTATTAACCTAATGATGAATACAGTCAGTGGTTACTTAACCCTAGAATTTGAAATGACGCTGGCTGGATTACTTATCTTCCAAGTGATGAGGAGTGGCGTGGCCTTGTGTTTTCTTGCGCATGGCTGTACAATGTGCTTCTCCACCCTCCCAGGATGTCACGCACTCAACCACCCTGAGGGACAGAAATTGTTTTCTCCACTGCATGGAAGCATGAGGCTCTGGAGAGATAAGTGCCCTGCAGTGGTAGCAGCAGGGCTAGAATGTGCACTGGTATCTACTGACTTCAGCCACTGCAGGGTCTGCTTCGCTTGTTCTCCCATGAAGAGGAGAAGTCTTTTGTTCAATAAAGAGGAAGGCAAATGCTGAGGTCATCGTGGAGTGGCGTCTGAGTGTCCCGAGTGGCCAGGTGGTCCTGACCTGCCTTCCTCTGAGGGCCAGGGAGAGGTAGGGTCCCCTGAAGTCACCCCAGAGCAAGTCAAAATGTGGGCTTCTTTCCGGGTGTCTCCCTGGAAATCTCATCCTGGGAAGTTAACAAAGCCTCTGTGACATATTTCATGAGTTCAGCTTCTGTGCCCAGCAACAGTGGGCACAGAATTGCAAAACAATTGAAACTGGATTGCAAAACAAGAGGACTGAGGACCTTCGGGGAAGAAGCAGCCCATGGGAAGGGAAGGGGACCACGTGACACAAGGACTCACTGCCGTCCTTTCATTTTGATTTTCTCTGATGTTTTCCCATCCCTAATCAAATGCATTATCACATATTTAGTTTAATTACCATATCAGGTGGAAATTCATTTTTACTGATACAATTAAAAGACTGGCAAACAGTGTGTCACGAGTGGCTTGGAGTCACGTTAAAAAATGCGATAGTAATTGATGTGATATTCACATGATCTGATGGAAAAATTGATTATTTTAATTATCTCAGGGGGAATTCTCTGCCTCCTCCTCTGGCTTCCCCATGTCAGCCAAGTGTTAGGCAACAAAGGCGCCTACATATCTGTGTGCAGGTTTCAGGATGCACCACGTGAATGGCTGGGAAGCAGACGCTGCAGGGATGAGGATGTGGCAGTCTGTCCTCCCACCCTCAGCAGTGTTCCTGGCCTGGGTCACGTGCAGATGCGTTTGCTGGTCAGAAAACATTTCACTCAAATTAAATAAAAATGCAACCACAACAACAAATCCACTGTTCTGCTGCACAATCTGTATAGATATTTTGGTACATAGACCTTGATAAATTTAGTATATTTACCTTTTAGTAAAGCTACAGAGTGATTTCTATATTTTTACATCTTTATGAATTGTCTTTGCAGTATCAGTACATTCAACCTAAAAATATTCAAATGTGCACGAAATATCTGTGCTGGACATGAAAATGGGCCATCTTTCCACAAGGCAAGTGCATTATTAATTTCTTCGCAAAATATCTGAACAAGATTTTTCAATTAATTTTTTCCTGTTGTGTTTGCCTCCACCTGACACCACAGATGTGATGTTGTCTTTTTCACAGCTGGAGACCAACTAAAATGGCCTCTGGGATAATGTGAATATGTCGAGCAACAAAGAATATAGCCTCTAAAGCACGAGGATTCCTCTATTCAGGACGAAACTTTGCCCTTTCCTCCTGCCCCTTTCCTGGCTTGTTTAGATGAGTGTCTGCAATTTCTTGACCTACCAATTAGTTCCTGAACGAACAGGTTGGAAACCCATCCCGTGTCACATCCATGGCTAATACCCTCACTTATGGGACCTTGACCTCGGCCAGCCGGCCTTCTCACGGCACGCTGCGTGATGAATAGTTCCAAGCCGGTCTAATTGCAGTTTCTGTGTTAAGCCCCACCAGGGCACTCTCTGTTGACTTTAGCGCCGTCTCAGACACTGATTACTTGCTGCCCGCATGATAGATCTCTGCGTGCATGTGTGTGTGTGTGCACACGTGTGCATCCCCATGCATGTGTGCTGAGCGCCTCTGGCTGACAGTGCCGTGGTCTTCACCAGCAGCCATGGATGTGGCTGCACCGTCATCTCCACGTTTGCAGCATGGGCTTGCTTTCCATGAGTCCTCCTGCCCCCGCGACTATGTCTGCAGAACCTGTAAATAAATGATAAGGAAAATAAACTCACTCCAGCTGACTACGTTGCCTTGGAAAGGCAAAGAAAGCCAGTCGTTTGAGTCTCATTTATTTAAAAATTAAATTCGATCTAATTGGTTTATTTGGTCACCGGCGTCGGTGCCGGTTGTTTGTATCGGAAGCTGCGCCAGCGCCAGGTCATCGCCTCCCGTATTTCCTGCAGCCTCCAGTGAGACACGGTGTGGGTGGCCTTTCAGGGAGCAAGTTTAATTGTGTGGATGAAAAGGGTGAGAAATGTAGGGTTTTATCACGTGTTCTCTTATGTTTGATTTAGATTTCTGCGTTTTCAACTGTTAATCTAAGAAAATTATCTATTTGTATTTTAAATTGTTTATTCAGTTAAAATGATTTGTTGAGCGTCTAATCTGAACAATAACCCTCAGTGCTTACTTATTCATTCATTCATTCAGCAAATAGTCCTAAGCACTGTCTAGAGAGCTTCATGAATCCCTCTAGGAAAAAAAACAAAGCGTGTCCTTCCCAGCCCTTGAAGAGCGTTCCCGCCTGTGAGACGGCGAAACCAGCAAAAACGTGTGTCTGAGGTTCCGGGGTGAGGTTTCGTGTTCTCCAGCTAAGTGACACCCACTCGCCAGGCTCAGAGTGGATGGGATGCCGATTTTAGCCTCCCAACTGACAGCTGTTGGCCTTGCTCATAGTGGAAACCATAAAACGAAGACCACGGAGGCCCGTCGGCGGCGGGCGCATGGTGCTCTGTCCTGGGAGCTGCCAGGCTCCCTCCCCGGGCACTGCCCAGCCGCACTGAATGGAAGCCCCGCACGTGCGAGGCGGTGCGGGCACCGCGGACGCTGGCGAAGGAGAAAGTCCCAGCTGCACTCCCGTCTCGTTTGGGGGGGTGGAGGCGTACACAGCAGGGTGAAATCCCACGAAGGAAATTTAGTTTTGGGGCTCATTTAGTTTGGAGGGTCAGAGAAAGTCTCTCTATGGAGGTGACTTCCAAGCTAAAACCAAATGAGGACAAAGAACCGGCTTTGCTGAAACCCAAGGACGAGCATCCAGTGAGCAGAGTGGACGAGGAGTGACACAGGACTGGACCCGGGTGGGAGGCGGTGTGTGCACGAGCTTCCCTCGCAGGGCGAGTGGGGCAGTAACCCAGACCGGGGGAACGTTTAGGTACATTTTTTACATTGTGATAGGAAGTCAGTGGAGGGTTTCCAGCGGGAGAATAGCAAGTAGATTTAAGGGAGTGAAAGTTCCCTCTGGCGTAGAGAATACATATGGGGGCGAGAGTGGAAGCCGGAAGCCCCTTAAGAAGAATCAGCTACATCTGGGACTTAAAATTCCTACTGACCCTCTATTCAGTTCTTAGGAAACAACGTCCTCTGCTTGGTTACACGAAGTCCCACCCGCTGGCAGCCCGGAACCTCCAGCAACAGCAGCTGTGCAAGCCCACGGTGTGGTCAGTCAGTCCAGAATGCCTAGCAGGCACCTTTCACATGCAGAGTAGAGGCAAGCTCTGATCTGTGTAGGGCCAGCCTTTTCTCCCAACTGCGAGATACAGAGATGTCCCTATGAACCCTTCTCACGGACATAAGGACAGAATTGTCCACGAAGCAAAGGACTTCGCACTCATATATGATGCCAGTACAATTGTAAATGACAACAAAAGTATTGCAGTGACTTTTTCTTTAGCCAGTAAAGTAAACCCAAAGTTGTCATAGCAGGAAATTGTGTTATTATACTGAGAGTAATATACAGTGACAATTGAAGTATTTATGATCCTAACCCACTGTAAAATTTTCAGTGTACCGTCAGAATCTGTAGAGACCGACACAGGCGCACCTGCGTGTGATAGTGAACTTGTACTGTTTTCTGGGGGCTCAGCATTCAGCGCCCCCTGCCTCACCCTGGGGGGTGTTCCCACTGCAATCACGGAGCTCTCTTGGGACCACCATCCCCAAGACCCCACCGTCTGAGTAAAGCAATTGGTGTAAACAGTGGACATATGACCCAGAGGGGACCAAGCACAGCCCCGGGCAGCCGATGGACGTGCCGTACGGGAGAGCTCGTTTCTCTGCTCAGCTCTGAGGCTGCGAGTCCAAGGCCGCTCTTGGCTGCCTTTCCTGCTGTGTGGAGTCTGTCTGTCTGCAGAATGAAGCCAAAGGGAGACAAAAAAAGAAGTGAAAAACAGATGTGAGGAGAGAGAGAGAGCGCGTGCTAGAGAGAAGACCCCTGGTGGCCCAGAGTCCCTTGTTCTGGTCATGGGGTCCCTGGTTTCTACAGTTTTTCAATCTGTAAAGGAACCCTGTCTTCCCTCTCTGCCATGCAGACTAATACATCCCTGTTTTGCATAAGCTATTTGACTCTGGTGTCAGTCACCCGACATGAGAATGGCTCTTACCAATGGCCACTGTGTATGTTTTGTGAAAGCCTAGATTCTTCTGTGTTTCGGAATTCATCTGGGGAGGGGACATTCAGACACTGGCTTCCTCCATCTCAGGAAAGTGGCCTTCGGACACAGTCTGTGACTACACTGGAGCCATTGGCCCATCGGACCCGTGCTAAATATCAACCCGAATCCGTGCAGGCGATCCACGCCGGGCAGAGCAGGGCCACGTCCTCAGTGGGCTCTGCCTCTGCCCTGTCCCCCAGCACAGTTCCGTCTGATTTCTTAGACAGCCTTGCCTTTACGAACATCCCGACTGGTTTATTTCTCCAGATGTTTGGTGATCTCATCTCTTGTTAATGTCTCCAGGATTCTGCTTACCATGGGGTCAGACGTCCTGTCTCCTTCTTACTGGTTATTATCCTAGTCCCTTTCTTAAAGACGGGAGTTTGCCATTCTTCAATCTGTCAGGGTCTCTCCTTTCTAAAGCAACCATTTATAAAATGGGTTATTGAGCCAGTGATCACCTTACCAATGATTACAGGCAAAGCATAATTACCCGAAAATCCTGTTTTCTAAAATTTTAACTTTAATAACGGGTCCTATGGCACCTTGATTTTTTTTTTTTTAGCCTTTCTGTTACAGTACTCAAACCCACCTTTTGTTTATTTTGTCCCAAGAACAGTTCTCAATCTGGCAATTCAGCCACCGACTGCTGAAGTCCTAGGTGAATCAGCCACAGGCAGCAAATGACAGGCTTTGGGCGGTATCTTCTCCTGCAGAGCTGTTTTTCCTTTTGTGACCTGTTGAACTCCGGGAAGAAAACCAAGGGAACCAAAGCGCATTCACACAAAGTGCATTTGCAGTTGGGCTGCTCGCTGGAGGCTGGGATTGCGATCTGGGGTCTTTTTCCTCTTTTGACATGACTGTGTTTCATCAACCAAGAATCCTTCCGTTTGATACGCCACTGGAGAAACACTCTTCTTTGTCTAAACCATCCTGTCTGGAAAGTGCAGTCTGGAGGGTAACTGCAGCGAGTCAGCTCAGGAGCATGAAGACACAGCCTAGACACCACTGTGCCTCAGTCTCCCTGCCTAATACCAACAGGCAAGCTGGGAATTTGCCAACTGTTTTTCTACTTCCTACCAAAATGTGTGCATTGTAAATGAATATTTTACCTGAAAAGAGCTATGCCCTGAGGGAATCTTTACAAAGGGGAAATGGGATTTGGATAAGCACGCGACCTCCACACCCAAGTAGCTCTCTCAGTAACAGGGAGCATCTGCTCGGATGCCACAGATCACCTGTCGTCGTCTCCTCGGCACTTGACTCTTTTGAGCAAAAGATCTATTTCTAGAGGCCAAGAAAGGCATTTTTTGTTTCCATTCAAGATGTAATAAATCTGGAAAACCATAAAGAGTGTGAGCTCCCTGGGATTAGGAGAAAGAAAACCTACGGCGCTTGGCATAGACGGGGTCCTTGCCTTCCTTCCCAGTGGGATCCTGTGGACGTGGACAACCCACGGACCCAAGTGGCCTTTGCTGTCTCTGGGGCCGGGAGGAATTGCCCATCTCCATGATGAACCTGACACCATGACTGTCTTCCCAGGTTAACAATCCCACTGATCCCACCGGGACCTTGAAAATAGCAGCACCGATTCTAACAGCATGCAGAGCATGGGAGGAAAGATACAAATTGCAACTTCCAAACCTTCCAGTCAGAAACGGAATTTAGGTTATAATCAGCAAAACCTGGTAAAGGAGACCCCTGGTTATTTCCACCTGTTGAATTATTTTTCTCTTCATAAAACCACTGTTCCAACTAGAGATGGAGGTGGCTTGTCCGCAGGCTCAACAAGACCAAGTCACAATTAAGAGAACACAAGACATTAATATTGATAGTGTGACTATGGGCAATTCTTCAGAGGGCAGTTTTCAAAGGACATGCTTTACTTAGCTAAGACTAATTAGCTGTGATCTTCCTACTAGCAACAAAAACACGACATTTGCTCTCAAATTTTAGCCACTCAATAGGAATCGGTTTTCTAAAACGTTCTGTGGCTTTCTCAGTATCTTAAAAATCCACAGCAGATATTTCTCCCATTTCTCAGAGTGGTGTGATTTGGAGGCAGGTCTTCATACTTGGTGTGTGGAAGCAGAAGCATCCTGCCCTCGGCTGTGCGCTGGTTTATTGCTCCCCGGCTTGCGTGCTGCATCTTCACGGAACCGCGCGTCAGGCTCCTCTGTGCTGTGGAAATTGAACAACATTTCCACGCCTGTGTTTTCTAGACTGAGTCATTTTAAAGCTTTTTATCATGCCTCTATGCATGGACACATTGTCAGCTTAATTACCCTGCCTTATAGTCACTAATATGCCTCGATGTCAGATCTGAGGGGAAAAAAGCCCAAACACAGCAGCTTGTGCTGCCGAGGACATGATCACTTTAAACACGCAGCTCAAACACGCGAACTCTGGCTGCAACTTGGTTTTATTTACTGTCTGAGTTTTATTTATCTTATACCTTCGTGCTGGAGCTACCCTTTTTTTTGTTCTTAGTCCTTGAAAAACATGTTTTTGAAGCAAATGCTGCTTTTCCTTGAGAATTTATGGCATGCGTTGCCTAACACTGGAAATAAATGGCCTCCTGTTTTGCAAGGCTGTGAGGTCATTAGGAGCCTGGGAGGCCCCTGCAGCTCCAGCTACAGCCTCGTCACCACCAAATCCATTCCGTGTTTTCTGTTCTTTGGAGAGGAGCTCTCTTTCCTTGGTGATTGTTGCTGTAATTACACAAATGATCTGCTCCACTGTCACTTCTAGTCAAAGGTGTCATCTAAAATTAAAAATTCATGTAAAATCTAGAGATGCAACTTTTAAGCAGACAGCGGAGACCTGATCTGATTTTACAATGTTTCACTTAACCCCTGTCGTGCCTGGCAGCTGTGATGTGAGGGGGACAGCTCAGGGGAGATGGGAGATTCCCCTGCCCCAAGTGCCTGGCAGGTGCCCGTCCAAGTCTGCTTGGGCTGCTATGACAAAGTGCCATGACCAGGGTGACAACAGAAACTTACCATCTCACAGTTCAGGAGGCTGGAAGCCTGGGACCAAGTGTCGCAGGGCCAGCTTCCCCTGAGGCCCCTCCCCTTGGCTTGGGGACGGCTGTTTTCCCTGAGCCTTCACGGGGTCTTTCCTCTGTGTATGTGTCTGCGTCCAAATTACTCTCTGCATGCAGACATCAGCCAGGTTGAATTAGGGCCCACCCTCAGGACCTCGTTTTACCTTAATTACCTCTGCAAAGACCCTCTCTCCAAATACACTCACGTTCCAAGACACTGGGAGTGAGGACTTGAGCATATGAATTTTGAGGGGATGCAATTCAACCTTCACAGTGTCCCAGCACCCTCTAAGGGGAGCAAGAGTCCAGATGGAAGACGCAGCAGGGAAGGGGCAATTTTCTGGGGAGTCTCTGTTTCTGGTGGATCCAGCCACACAAGGCGACCCCTGGATTCGAGCCTGGAGCAACTGCATCTCTAATGCTGTGGGAGATGGGGCTGAAGTGCTGACTAATTTCTTGGGCACCTTAAATATTGGAAGTTGAAAAGCCAATATAAGACCAAGGTAGTTACTTTTATAACACTTTCCATGTATTGGGGCTTTAAAAATATTTAAGAGTAAATCCACCAGTAAGATGGGTGAAGTGTAGTGTTATTTTTTCTCATTTTTAATTTAAAAAATGCTTAAATGAACATAGAGCAAATTAGCTTTTTTTGGATTTTTGGTGTATACTTTTACGAGTTTTAACATGTATGTAGATTTATGTAACCACTACCACAATCAGGATACACAACCATTCCAGCACCCCCACAATTTCCTCCTGCTGTCCATTCAGGGTTAAATCCTCCACTCGTATCCCTGACCCATGGCAACCACCTATGTTTCCCCGTCCTTACAGTTTACCCTTTTGTGGGAACATCACGTACATGGGATCAGACAATGTGTATGAATGGAGAGTTGCCTCTTTGACCTGGCGTAATGCCTTTGAGACTCGTCCATGTTGACTGTGCCATAGTTTATCGCATCACGTTGCTGAGTTTGTTCATCCATTCACCCACTGAAAGGTAGTTGTGTTGCTTACAGTTTTTTGGTGATTAAAAAGAAAAAACTGCTATAAATGTGGATAGGATTTTGTGTGAATGTGTGTTATCATTTCTCTTAGGTAAATATCTAGGAGTGGGATTGATAATTTATATGGTAAGTTTGTGTTTAACATTATAAGAAACTGCCAGTCTTCTCCAGAGTAGCCCTGCCATGTTGCATTTACACCAGTAATGTATTAGAGTTCTAGTTGCTTTGAATTACACCAGCACTTCGTGCTGTCAAAATCGTTGTGTGTTTGTGTCTCTAGTTTTTCTGCCATTATTATAATAGTTGTGTAGTTTGTGATTTTGAATTGTATTTCCCTACCAGCTAATGATGGTGAGCATCTTTCCATGGGCTTGTTTTCCATTAGTATATCTTCTTTGGTGAAATGTCTGTTTAACTCATTTGTGCATTTTTTAATTGAATTGTTTTTTATCATTGAGTTTTGCAATTTCTTTGTATATTCTGCATACAACTCCTTTTTCAGATATGTGTTTTGCAAATATTTTCCCCCAGTCTATAGCTTGTCTTCCAATTCTCTTTTGTGGAGTCCTATATAAAAGTCTTTGGAGTAGCCTAAGGTCACAGATATTTTCTCCAATGCTTTCTTCTAAAAACGTTTTGGTTTTAAACTTTAAATTTAGATATGTGATATTTTTTAAGTTAACTTTTGTGTAAAGTCTGAGATATAGCTTGAAATTAATAGTTTTGCATATGAATGTCTAACTAGTGAAAAGATTGTCCTTTCTCCATTGAATTGCCTTTGCATCTTGGTCAAAAAAATCAATTGTTGTGTCTATTTCAGGATTCTATTCTGTTCCATTGGCTAATGTATTTATCATGGCACCAGTATCAAACTGTTGTTATTACCATAATTTTATATGAATTCTTGTAATTGGATAGTGTAAGCCCATTATTTTACTCTTCTTTTTCAAAATTTTTGTGGCTATTCTAGTTCCTTTGCCTTTCCATATACAGTCAACTTGTCAATATCCACAAAAAGTTCTTCTGGAGTTTTATTGGAAGTGTGTTAAGTCTATAGGTCAGTTTGGGGATAATTGACATGATAACTATATTGAGTCTTCCAACTATAAACATGGTGTGTATCTCCATTTATTTAGATCCTCTTTGGTTTCTATCATCAGCATTTTGTAGTTTTTATCATCAGATCCTTTAGATGTTTTCTTATGCCTAAATATTTTATTTTTTTGGAGCTTTGTACACTTTTAAAAAATATTTGCCTTTAATTATTGATTGCTAGTACATAGAAATATGATTTATTTTTGTGTTGCACTTGAATCTTCTCACCTTGCAACTATTAGTTCTAGAAGATATTTTTGTGTAGATTTTGTCGGTTTTTCTACACAGATGATTCTGTTGTCTGTGGATAAAGACAGGTTTTTTTCCAATCCGTGTGCCTTTTAATTCTTTTTCTTGCCTTATTACACTGGCTAGCACTTCATTTTTATGTTTTAGTTTTTTTTTAATAAATAGGGAAATTTTATTTAGAATGTTCACAGACTTACCCAGGATCATAGGATTAGTAGTTGCCACCAAGGAAGCTGGAATTCAAGCTTTTGGTTTTAGTTCCAGCTTACTTTCAATTCTATGTTCCCTTCCCAGGAGACCACAGACACACAAAAGAAAAGGACATAGTCAGAATCCTTATGCAGTTTTCCTTCTGACTTTACAATAACAATTTATTTTATTTGGTCACAGAAGTAAAGTCCCTTCCCTCACGATTTTAAAGCTAACCAGCATCTAGGGTGACTTGGGACCTCAGACCCGAGGAAGTGGTCATTTCCAGGCACAGAAATGCTCCGCCGTCACTGGGAGGTCCCTAGGCTGGCGGAAAACATTCCCAGGGCTTTGAAGGTGGTGGGGCTGATGAGGAAGTGAAAGCAGAGGCTGGACTTTGCCTGTGCCTCCTCCATCAGCAGCCTTGCTCAGTGTCTCCGCTGACAGGCGTGGCCCCCTGCCTGGTTTCTCTGCTTCTGCAAGGCCTCCTTCCCGGGAAAGAGCCCTGCCATCAACGTGGCAGTCTTCCGACTCAGGAAGACTCCAGAATGGGGCCACCAGATGGGGCTCAGGCCTCCTTCCCCCAAGAGCTCGCACTGCCCGTGTAGCAGCTCTGCAACCTGCTTTATCAAACCATCGCAAAACACAAAAACTTAGCTTTGAAAATAGTTGGAAGGTTGGCGGGGCCTTTCGTTTCAAAGCAAAAGTGGATGAAAGGAAGAGTTATCCTCCCCGAAACTCCCCTATTACAGCATGTCCTGAGGAGGGAGGGAATGGGAAAATCAGAAGCCTTAAAAACTGTCAACAAACATTTCCTTTCTCTTTTTTATCTGGAAGTGTTTGGGCTCAATGGACTTTGTTTCGAATGTGTGTGACTACAGAACACAGTGAATATTACAGCAAGGATGTGGGCTCGAATATTCTGCAACTGACATCAAACGACGCGCAGCTCACTGGAACAGGACTTCCATTTTGTGCATCATTTGCAACTTACTGCCGCAATTCCGCGGAGTCCACCATCCCTGTAAGAAAAAGGAGGCAGGGTTTGATTTGCTTAGTGTAATTCTGAAAGGGAATCTGTTGCGGGATTTCTGCTATTCTTTGCCCCACATACAAACCATATCCACCACTCCCTTAGGTTTCTTTCATTAATGCTGGAAATGATTTTTTTCCAAAAAAAAAAAAAAAAAAGAGAGAACTTGTGTGATTTCCTATCCCCCAGATTTTGCAATTTCAAATGCATGTTAATTTAATTTTATTCACCCAACAGATGATTGTACCAGGGATGTTACCTTTCTCCACTATTGAATGAGCTGTTAAGCCTAGAAGGAGTTTTCATAAAGAAGTTCAAAATCTTCAATAAACTTGTTAATTCATTAATGTTTCCTAAATGCTCTGGAAAGCGTGAAGCTCCATTCTTACATCACTGTTTGCACGACAGTGACAGAGAGCCGCTGCTTCAGTGAGCTTTCAGCACCAAGGTAAGAAGAGCCAGGATCAGTCTCATATACTCCCTTGCAATATGAGGGGAAGCGTAAGGGGCCTTTGCTGGGACCCCAAAGTGGGACCCTGGAAAGTTATAGGGCATAGAGAAGGACTGTGCCTGCGAGTGCGTGCGGAGTAAGGGGAGCCAGGGCTCCCTGTCACTGAGGCTGCCACTCAGCTTTCTCCCTTCCCAGTGCCGGCTGTTTCTCTCCTCCAAGTTATCAGAGCTCCTTAACACTGGGCGTCAGCTTGTACGAGCAGGTGTCTTCCCGCTGGACTAAACAGAGATGCCCTAGGGCAAAGGCATGGTGGCAGAGCAGCCTGTGTCTTAGAGCTGGCATCTGTCCAGCCCATCCCGTTTGGCCCCCGCAGGAGAGGGAGCAGTCACAGGTGTGGCCGCACAGGTTGCAGAGCATCGGTGTCTGGCAAGCAGAGGGGGCACACAGAGAGGTGGCTGGGGTCCCTCCAGAGGGAATTTTTCCAGAGGGAGCGAGATCCAAGCCACACCTCGTTTGGCTGTGTGTAGGTGAAGGCCGTGAAGGTAGGGAAGCAACGTGCACTTCAGAAACATCGCGTGCCTACGGGCTGGCGCGAGGAGGGCAGGTATATTTTATCACATAGGTCGATGTCCATGTGCATTAATGGCCACCGAAGACTGTGCGTTTGGAAAATTCTATTTCACTGGCCTGGCTCATCCTGAACTTGGCTGCACAGTGTCTCGATAGTCAGCCAGAGGAGCCCGAGGCCCCGGGGCTGGGCAAGGAACCTGCACCTCCGTGCACACAGTGCCATAGATGGAGTCACCTGACACTGGGGCCCCAGCGCCCATGTAGGGATCTGTGTGGCACTGGGTGGACCCCGGATGATCAGCAGGATTATGGAGGTCAGCACTTGTAGTTAAGAGCCTGAATCTAGATAGCAATTTATCTTATACTTGAATTTTATAATTTAGAACGAAGTCTCATCAAAGAAATGAGTTCTAAAACGCAAATGGCGTGCAGAGCTCTGAATTTCCAAGACTAAATACACTCGGGGAGGAGCAGGAGACACATAGTATGGTGTGAGCGGGAGAATCGCAATGAAATTTCTGTGTTCTGACTGCATTGCTTGCTGTGTGACCTAGGACAGGTCACTTAACATCTCTGAGTCGACAGTTTGAAGAGTGCTAGTTCCACAGGTCTTGAGACATGATTAGACGAGATATTTTTGAGGCACATTGTAAACTGCAACACTTAAAGTTTTACTCAACTGTTCAATGGAGAACAGTTTTGTCATTCAACCAACACGGTGGAGAACTGTGGTCCTGTTCTAAGCAGTTCAAGGGCTTCAGAGGAGGAGAAGCCAGGCCACTGGCCCAGGGCTTGCTCCTGTCTAGGCTCAGAGGCCTGCATGCACTGCTTTTGCTCTGAAACTGGCATATGCATGTGGAAAAACACAAAACCACAGCTCACTGTTGTCCTATTTACACAAATATCATTCAAGTGAGAAAAGTACTGGAGTCCTAGCCACAGGGCCAATCTAACAAAATAACGCTTTTGTGTTAGTTTTGTATTAAAACATACGTGTCCTCTAGGTTTTAGGATTGTGTTAAGCTACTCCTGCCAAGGGTATCATTGAGCTGACT